>JAODAL010070096.1:0-16071 GCA_025379985.1 Phyllomedusa bahiana
TTTTTCCCGACACAGAGGCAGACAACCGTTTAAATTTTAGATGAACGGGCGGGCCCAGGGCAGGGAGGGTTTTTTTCGGCAAAGAAAGCCTGCTTGGCATCTGGTATTGGGGGCGGGCGAGGGCCTGACGGGGGGAACCCATCGTGTCCACCAACAAAGGAAACATTTTCCAAGCCAAAAGCCGGGCAATGCCGACATCAGGTTTTTTGGTTTTGGGGAGGGTTTTGGGTTTAAAGTGTTTCTTCTCTCCCCAAACCTGAAAAAAAAAAAGGGCGGGCTGCTAACGGGCCCTGTACGCGCAGGCGTCAAACTGGCGAAGGAGAAGGGTAGGATGGGTCTCTGGTGGTGCTGGGGTACTCGGCGACGGGAGGCTAACGGAGCTGATCCCGATCAGATCGAGAACAGGGGACTGAAAAACCTTTGTGGGGGAGGAGGGGGAGGGGGAGACAGAGGGTGTGACAGGGTTGGGGCCCGGGCTCGGCGGCCCTTTTTTTTGGGCCAAGTTTTCCCCCATTTCAACTCATCATTCGCTGCATGTGACAACATTGGTGGTGTTAAACCCCTTTAAGGGTTCTTCCTCTACTTATGCTTTAGGGCAAAGGGGGAAATATGACATCGTGGGTGAACAGAGCTTCCAAAACCCCCAGGCTTAAAGGGGTCCGGGACCTTTTTGACGGCGATGCGGGGGAGGGGGGTTTTCGCTGACTGTGCTGGGGGAATCATACAGCGGACTTCTGCGACCGCCCTCCCTTTTTGTGGGGGGGTATTGATCTACCCCATCGTCTTTCCCCCTCGTCCATTTAATTGACATTTGGGCGCTTCATGTTTGGGCGGATGGATGATGCATGAGACATTTTTGGCCGTGACTGCGAGGGCGAGGAGGTAAGCGCTAATGCGTTTCATTAACCACAAGGGCAATTGGCGACGATGTTTTTACTTAATTCACAGGGGCCCCGACCCAGCGATGACAGGGCCCACGGGCCGCAACGACATCCCTGGCAAAGCTTGTTTCGCCCGCAAATGGGAAAGGGGCACCTTCTCTCGTAAACCCTCCTCCATGTCTAACCCCCCCCTTTGCTCGCTTTCCACCTGCCCTTTTACTCCATTTTTTAGAAAAATAAAAAAATTTTTGAAAAGGGAGGGGAAAAGTTTTTTGGGAAAATCTCTTTTAAAAACCCGGGAAATCACAGCTAATTTCCCCAAATTTCCCCCAATCAAAACCCAAAAATTTCTGGGTTCAAATTTAACTGCAAGGGGTTTTATCAACAAATTTTGGACTGGGGAAAAGTCAAAAAAAAAACGTATCCCTTTTTGTTTTCCTATAAAAAACCAAAGGTTTTTTTTTGCAAACCCTTTTAAAATTTACCTTGGTGACTATAGAATTGCTGTTTTAAGATTTACTTGATCGCTTTAATGAACCCAAAACTGGGTGCGCAAAACAAAAAAAACTTATCCGTTAAAGTTTTTTTTTTAATCACGGGATTTTTTTTCACATTTTTAATTTTACCTGTGGGGACTATAAAAATTTGGGTGTTTTAAAGATTTACGTGAATGCGTGGGCAATAACAAAGCTGGGGGTCGCAAAAGTCAAAAAACATGTATCTTTTTGTTTTCGTATAATACACGTATTTTTTGCACCTTTCAATTTCCCCGTGGTGACTAAAAGAATTGCTTTTTTTTAAAAATTTACGTGGATGCCCATTTAATAACAAAGCGGGGGAGCAAAAATCAAAAAAACACAAACCCGTTATTTTTCGTAAAAATACACGGGGGTTTTTTTTACCTTTCAAAATTTACCTGTGGTGACAAAAGAATTGCTGTTTTTAAGATTTTCGTGGATGCTGCGCAAGAACAAAGCGGGTGGGGCAAAAAATCAAAAAACACGTATCTGTTATGTTTTTGATAATACAAAGGTATTTTTTTTCACCCTTTCAATTCACCTGTGGGGGACTATAAAATGCGGTTTTTAAAATTTCCCTGGGTGCGCTCAATGAACAAAAGCTGGGTGCCCAAAATCAAAAAAAAACGTATCGGGGGGGGTTTTTTTCGTATAATACACAGTATTTTTTTGCACCTTTCAATTCACCTGGGTGACTAAAGAATTGGGTGTTTTAAAATTTACGTGGATGCGCGTCAATGAACAAAGCTGGGGGCGCAAAAGTCAAAAAACATGAATTTTTATGTTTTCCCTTGATTAAAACGGGAAATTTTTTTGGGAAAAAAAAAAAACCTGTGCTGACTAAAAAATTTCTGGGTTGTAAAAATTTTAAATGCAAAGGGGGATATATCAACACAGTTGGGAAAATTGGGAAATTTTAAAATAACACCTAAAACTGAAAGTATACGAAAATAAAAGGGGGAGTTTTGCAGCTAACAAAGAGACCTGCAGTTTCTAAAAGATGTTTTATTTCCCAAAATAATTCAGGCTGCCCAATATCCAGAAAAAATTTTACAGCAAACTGTTAATAATTTAAAAATATTGCATCAATTTCCCACACTAAGTCTTGGGGTACTTTAAACCAGTGTTTTTTATAGAAAAAGCTTGGGCCTGGTTTTGGGCCCCGGGGGGCCCCCCCCCCCGCACCCTCCCTGACTTTACAGCGGTTTTAAAAACCCGCTTTAAAAATTTTCTAGCTAAAAATACATAAAATCCTTTTAAATCTCTAATTTTAAATAAATTTTTAAAGGGGTCAAAAGCTAAAAGTAAAAGGTTTTCTCGTGCAGAAAAAAGCTAATTTCGCTGAGGGTGTTTGGGCCCCGGGAGAGCGGGGGCGCCTATTCCCCCTTTAGACCTGAGAGACCCCAAAAGGGTGAACAAAACGCTGTTTTTAAATTTAAAACGAGGTCATGTGATTTTTCCAGGGCCCCGCAACCATAAAACATCCCCAACCATGACGTCGCACACACATTTCCCCCCCTGCTCTATTCTGTAATCTGAAATTTTCTGGCCGCCAAAATTACGGGAAACGCCGAAAATGGAAACGATCTTAATAGATGATCACAGATTTTAACCTTAATTATCGCATGATCTGAAAAATTTCGATCACCATAAAAACCTTGCCAAATTTCAACTTTGTCGATAAAATCGCTCAACAACTATTTGCAAGAGAAACCAGGCGGGTTTCTGAAATTAATATGTCTTGGAGACCGGTCAACACACCAGGTCAAGAGCTGTGGACAGCTCGGGCACACTCCACCCCCGACCATGGCTGGGTGCAAAGAAACCTGGCGCCAGGCAAATGTGGTGTGCGAAATGGGAGAAATCTCCTTGCCGCCCTTAGGACCCAGTAGACTTACGCACTTTTCCTTCCTGGCATACGTTCCTGAACCTGGTTGTGCAGAATTTTCTCAAGCGCTACTCGGGTCTTAAATGTCTGCGAGGAAGGCCCCAAGGTCTTAGCTCACACTTCCGCCATTTGCACCCTCTTCGGCATGAAATGGTAGCTTTTGCAGCTCATCTGGGCCTCCCCGCCAACCGTCTCATTGTGACATGGCAACACCTGGAATTCCCCCTCCAAATGCCCCAGCGATTGTGGGAGCAGCGTAATGCCATTATGCAGTAATGAAGTGTTTGCATGGCCTGACCCAGCATTGGTGCGGACCTCGGGGTGTTGAGCCACATTTGAGTGGAGGCGGGTGAAGGATCTCTGCAAAAAGTCCTTGACGTTTTTTGAAGACGCAACCAAAATGGTCATCAGGACGATGGCGTTTGTTTAGCATGACCATTGTGGTCATATTTTTTCAGGAACAAGCGTTAGATTCTCTGCGGCAGCAGGTCCCGGCAGTGATGGAGGAGGATGAGGTGGACAAAGAGCCTTACTCGCCATCGGATGTAGAAGGCCCAACTGTTTCCCAAGTATATCGGTCTTATGTAGTCGGTGGTTCGAGGTCCAGGGCAGGTGCAGTTCAGCTCACAGAGTAGAGGGCATGACACTAGCCAGGCCACTGGTGATGGTCAGGATCAGGAAATGGAGGAGGAAGATGAGGCAGTAGCGGACACCACTGGTACCGATTACCATTCGGTGGTAAGAGGTTGGCACAGATTTCAGGAGGAGGAAGAGGAAGAAGAGGAGGAAGATCTGGTTACAAAAATATATTTTCTTGTCCAGCGAAACTTGTAATAAAAGCAGCATTTATTTGAACATCAGGTAAAAATATTTAGCACAGGAGCATAAAAAATATGCGTAATCTTACGCGTTTTCAGGCCTGGAACAATTTTCGGCCCTTAGATTGTGCTACGACTAAGGGCCGAAATTGTTCCAGGCCTGAAACGCGTAAGATTACGCATAGTTTTTATGCTCCTGTGCTAAATATTTTTACCTGATGTTCAAATAAATGCTGCTTTTATTACAAGTTTCGCTGGAAAAGAAAATATAGTTTTGCATTGAAGTTGTGCTGTGGTCCTGGCGGTCCGTGCAATTCAACGTGGAGAGGTGAGCTGGCTTAAACTTGTATACATTTGAAGATCTTGTTAGTGCCCCTCGATCCCAAGGTTTGGGAGATCCTGGCAGCATCTCACACATGAGTGCTTGGAAGCTACATTAACTGCAACATGATCCACGCATCAGGGCAATCAAAATGAACAACGATTACTGGGTGGCCACCCTGAGCTCTTTCCTTCCACCCACACAAATTGACAGTAGAATGCAGGAATTTAAACAGTGCTCATTGATAGGGATGAGCGATTATAATCGACAAAGTTGAAATCGGCACGGTTTTTAGGTTGATTCGAAATCTCCGATCACGCGATATTTTAGGTGAGAATCTGCGCATAATCTAATACTATCACGCCATTTTCGCGCGCTTCCTGTCATTTTAGCGGCCAGCAAATCAGCTTAGAGCTTAGAACAGGGTGAGCTGGGTGTGCAACGTCATGACTGTGATGTGTATGGTTGTCATTGGCTGGAAAAATCACATGAGCTCGTTTTGCATAGAACAGCGTTTACTGTTCCTCATCAGTGTTTCAGTGTCTTTCATTAGAGCAGGGCGTGTGCTAGATCTCTCTCAATACAGCTCAGCTCAGCTCAGAGACACAGTTCTCTTTATTCATACAGACAACTATGCTTTTAGCTGTGAACATTAGAATATAGGTAGATTAGAGAATTTCAGTTCTTAGTTAGACAGAGACTTTTAAAGAAGAATCTAGTGCTGTACAGCTGCGGGGGTGTGCGGGCGAATACAGGCAGGCAGGCTTTTGAAAGGAGAGTGTATATTGTGCAGCCCAGACTCTGCTTTGAACCTGCATTGAAATAACTTTTTTTTTACCAGTTTTTGGCCAGCACACCTCGCACCTGAGGTGAAATAGTACAGCCCAGTTTTGTTCAAAGACCCACCTTGTACTTACATTAGGATACAGACATTTTTTAGTAACTGCTGGTTTATTTCATTGGTGCAAAACCCACCTTTTATTATCCGTATAAATTTTTAATAGGTGTTTTTCACTTTGGCACAGCCCATTTTTGTTCAAAGACCCACCTTGTACTTATATTAGGATACAGACATTTTTTAAGTAACTGCAGGTGTATTTCATAGGTGCAAAATCCCCCTTTTATTATCCGTATAAATTTTGAATATGTGTTTTTCACTTTGGCGCAGCCCATTTTTGTTCATACACCCACCTTGTACTTATATTAGAATTCAGAAATTAGCTAGTAATTTGCAGGTGTATTTCATAGGTGCAAAACCCACCTTTTATTATCCGTATAAATTTTGAATAGTTTTTTTTTCACTTTGGCGCAGCTCATTTTTGTTCAAAGACCCACCTTTTACTTATATTAGGATACAGAAATTTGCTAGTAATTGCAGGTGTATTTCATAGCTGCAAAACCCACCTTTTATTATCCGTATAAATTTTGAATAGGTGTTTTTCACTTTGGCGCAGCCCATTTTTGTTCAAAGACCCACCTTGTACTTATATTAGATTTCAGAAATTGCTATAATTGCAGAGGTATTTCATAGGTGCAAACCACCTTTTATTAATCCTATAAATTTAATAATGTTTTTTTTCACTTTGGCGGCCATTTTGTTCAAAGACCCACCTTTTACTTAATTTGAATACAGAATTTGTGTAATTGCAGTGTATTTCATGGTGCAAAACCCACCTTTTATTATCCGTTGAAAATTTTAAATATGTTTCACTTTGGGCGCCCCAGTTTTTTCAAAAGCCACCTTGTACTTATTTGGATACAGAAATTGTTTTTGTAGTTACTGTTGGTGTATTTCATTGGTGCAAAGCACCGTTTGTTATCCGTATAACTTTTAAATAGCCCCTATTGCACACTTGGTTTTTTTAGCCCTTTTGTTAAAAATTTTCTAGCAATTTTTCTCGTTTGTCATTTGCTGCAAAAAACGCAATTTCTTCCGTGTAACTTCTGAAAAATTTTATTGCCTCGGGGAATCTCAGTTTTGCGCAGATAGCGCACTTGTTTGATAGTTGGTTGAAAAACATCAATTTTCCCAGTCTTACTGGGCAGTTGTAAATCCCTGGGACTGAAGGAAGAACATGTTGATTTTGTTTTTACAGTTCTTCCACCAACTGCATTTCACAGGAATTAGAGGGATTTAAGAATAGCGTGATTTGCCGTCTTTCAATAAGAGACCTGTCAAAAACTCTTCCATAAACCCTTTTAAATTTTTTTCTTTCGAACATGGAGCAAAATGCAGGTGGTAAGCGAGCAAAGAGGGTTGTAGGACATGGAGGTAAGGTTTCGAGATAAGGTGCTCCTTTCCAGTGCTGGCGACAACACGCAAGCCAGCGCATCCCTCGGTTTGCAGGACCGTCAGGCCCGTCATGCTTTGGGTCGGTCCAGGACAGGTATAGTCAATGTCCATTCAACTAAAATGGTGGTTCAAAGACTTTCCTTTTTCCGGCACTTTTTAAACTGTTGGGGCAGACAGGTATAAGGGTCATGCTGCGTTCCAGGACAGGGGTAGTCAATGTCCTTTCAAGTTAAATGATGGTTAAAAATCATACTGCCTTCTGGCACTTTTTAATTTTGTGGGTCATGCAGGGTTTTGGGTCATACTGTGGTACAAGACAGGGATAGTGAATAGTCTGGTAGTTTTTTTCTGTGACCTTGTTGCCTAATTGTCTTGCCTAAAATGTAGCAAAATATCCATTTTTACTGTTGTGGATGTAAATTCCAGCTTTCCAGCCCTGTTTGGGTGTAAGAATGAAGGTGTTTTTTCCCCCTCCCATAACTTTTAATGGTCATCGGCGATAATCTATCATCGACTATCGGATATCGGCATGATAATTGACGATATCGACTATCGATCCGATGACGATAGTTGACGCAATCGCTCATCAATACTCATTGACCAACTCGAGACATCTGTTGCGTCTTTTTCACATTCTAATTTCACGATGGAACAATGTCAGCAACGTGACAGCAGTAGAATGGCAAGTAGCAGCAGCAGCAGGCAGTGTGACAGAAGCGCACTGGTTAACATTTTTAACTTGGTTTTTACCAACTCACCAACGCCTGCAAGGCAGGGCAGCATTCGGACACACCGAGACCACCTTCAGAGAATGGTCCATGACTACCTGTGGCTCAACACCAATGTTTTTGGACTTGATCTGGACCCATTCAAATTCTGGGTGTCCAAAATGGATGAATGGCCTGAGCTTGTTCGGCACACCATAATTTTAGCCTGCCGGGCAGCCAGCATTATCTCAAAACGCACCTTCAGCACAGCTGGCGGGGTGATAACTGACAAACGTATCCATCTTTCCCCTGAGAATGTGAATCGTTTGACATTTATCAAAATGAATCAAGCGTGGATCTTTGAAGAGTTTGTTGCCCCGGTTGCTGTTGTCGCCGACTAGTAAACTGCAGCACGTCTTCTTGACAATGTGAAATACACATTCCATCAGTCATCTATTAACATCAGTCATCAATCAGTCTGCAGTAATCATCTATTAACCTTTCCGGCCCCATACAGCCAAATCAAATGGGGCCCCCACCCATTACTACTTCCTATTTTTTTAACATATTTATAGGCTCTACCAGTACTACCCTGTTGGCACCCCTGGCGGTAGCAGCTGCTACGGGGCCCTGCATCCTGAGGTGTCCCAAAAGCCCCTTTGACACATAAAAAGACACTGGTATTGGAAATGGCACATGGTAACTGGCAGGGGTACCAATAGGGCAGTACTCCTGTCAGGGTCCCTAATCAAAAAGGGGCCCAGTGATATGTTGCAAAATAGGAACTAGTAATGGGTGGGGGCCCCATTTGATTTAGCTGCACCTTGAAACGGTTGATAGATGACTGACGGCAGCTTTGGCTACCACTGCACCCCCTATAACTATGGCCCTGCAAGCTGAACCTCCATGTTCCCTTTTGGGATGTTCTTGCTGCCACCACATATATGACATGTTCTTGGGCACTGGTGAAAAAGTGATAGGGGGCTCCTGCCAGTTAGCACGTGTCATTTCCAATACCAGCGCCTTCTTATGTGTCAAAGGGACACTGTAGCAGCTGCTACCGCTGCACTATGTATAGCTACGCTGTCCTCATCTTTTCAGTTAGCCATTGAAAGGAATGAATTATTTTAGCCTGTGAATTTTTTCTGTGACTCTTAGAGCCAAATTGTCTTCACTAAGTTGTTCCACGTATCCAGTTTACAGTTATGGAAGGTAATTGCGGTTTCTCCTCACCTGTGATAGTATAAAAATTAACCTGAACATCATCTCCCATTGACTTTTATGGGGTTCGGCGGTCGGTCCGAAATTCTAAAAATTCAGTGTTCGCACATCTCTAGTTATCTCCAATTCAGGCTGCTAGAAGCAGGTTCCAGCTATAATTAACAGCTGTTATCTGCCATATTCGGTGCAAGATAATTGAGTGTACTTAATACCCCTCTCACTGACATCATGACATAATTGTACATCAGATGTTGGAAAGTGGTTAAAGTTATTCACACTACAAGATGCACTACAGTTTTAGAGGGAAAGAAGTGTGTTTTACAGTCTGAAAACACAGTTATTTTATGTAAATGAAAAGGAGAGATCAAGGCAAAGACTTGAAAAGTAAGTATGTCTTTAAGTCCTTGTGGTTAATAATGTCAGGAGTTTTTGGAACTTGCCTATGTAGAGAATGGTGGGATATAGAATCACTGTTCTATATTACTGGGGAAATAATGATTATTTTTATTGTTTTTCTTGTTGTAATTGCTATTATTATTGTTATCTTGTTATTACTATTTTGTCATTATTATTATTTGTATTATTATTTTTGCTGTACTTGTTATTATTATCTTATTTTGTTGATTTTATTATTATAATTTTTTTATTAATATTGTTGTCGCTGTTCTTTCGCTTTCTATTATTATAATTTATTTGCCCTAAGTAATGTCAGTCACAGTAATGCTGCTGCCTTAAATGTACATTTTTTTGCAGGCATATTCATTGGACTTTATATCGATCGTCTCCGCGGAGCTAAAGTCTATTTTATTCAAGAATTTTAGTAAAATGTTATACACTCAATGCTGAAGTGTGATACAATGCAATTTAATTAGATGATCAACATTTTATAAAGGTTTATGAGTCTTGTATCCTGAACTCACGATTAATGTAATACTTTTTTGAGTTATGATACTTCCACACATAGAGGCAGCAAGTATGAATGGGGCTGCACCAGTTTTCTGGCGTGCTTTGCGGGCAAAAAACAGTTTTAGACCCGTTCTATTGATGTTTGAACAGTCCTACGCAAAAAATTGCCACAATCTGCCGTAAAACAGGACACATGTATAAAGTGCTATGAGACACTTTCATACTGGTACATTATACTCCTCTAAAGTGATTAAAAACTGACGTGTCGGTGCCAGGTTCTATACATGTTGCCCCTTTTGTTAGTGTCTATTTGATGTTAGTAGGTTGTTATGTAATCTATTGTTAATTTGTAGCCTTCTGGATTTGATGTAAAATTATTTTGCATTTTTGTGAAAAGTATCAGATTATCAGAATGTTTGGATAGCCTGGATCATGATCCATTACGTTTTGCATCAAGACTGAATTTTGTACAACTTGGAATACAAAGCAGTTATGAATGTCACCATAAACTGATCTATGTGGAGGCCTTGTCTGCAGCAGAGTCAAAGAAGCAGTCATGTTGTTAACACATTTCTCAGTTAGATATTGCATTTTAAGCCCCTTCCTAAAATCAGTCAATCTCCAAATGTTCTATGACTTTGCACATATATTAGCCACAAATCTTAGCACACACATGTTTATTAACATACAATCTATTCCCCTCTTACCCTCATGGGCTTATTCCAACATAAATTGTGTCTTTACTACAGTTTACTTAAGTCTGAGTGCTTTGCAATTAAAGCAATAAAATGTTTATGCAGGAATAAATCTATTTTAATGAAAGTTTCTCCCTGTCAGGTTTTTAAATCAAACCTTGAATTTGCAATTAGAATATACATTTCCTGCCTCACTCTCCAGCTGTTACTGTCACAGATCCCAGAAACGATACCAAACTAATCCCTGCAGGCTTGAGAAGCCAGGGAGCTCAGAGAGTCTTGCCGGGCTAAATGGAGATGGTGGGAACAAGACCTAGAATGGCAGAAATTCATCTACTGGGACACAATTAGAAGTATCTTAAAATCTATATGGAATAAATGCCCTTAATGTACATCTACATTGCATTTTAGAGGCTGGAACACTGAGTACATTTCAATCTATTCCAAAAAGAATTTTGTGACATATTGACTAAAATCAAGACCTTGGATATTTATTAAAATTCAGAGCTACTACAGAATTGATTGTCACAATCCAAGCTGGGAGTTCTGCTTCGCTTAAATTCAGACAGGTGTCATTTAGAGCAAGTAATATAGGGAATAAAATGACAGATGCCAGTCCTTTCAATAACATCAGGTCATTGCCTGCCTGAGCCAGAACCACTTATGGATCTACCTTCAACAGAGTACATCCACTACCATGTATCTTCGAAAATAAGACAGGGTTTTGTATAAATTTTTGCTACGAAAGATGGGCTAGGGATGTCTAATTTTCTTGTTCCTCTTTTACCGGTACATACAGTACTGCACCCAGTAAATGGTGGATGTCTATTCACCAAGAAAAACAGATACCCTTCACCAAGAAAAACAGCCCCCCCAAAAATAAAAATCACACTCACCAGACCCCTTTAACCCAAAACAATTAGGGCCGCATGTGTGAAAATTGTCTAGGTCTAAAATTCTTTGTTGCCCATAGGAACCAGAGCGCCCCTATTTTAGGGTAGGGGTTATAAGCATACTCCAAAAATCTTGAAAGATCATGCCAGGGCTTATTTTCAGCATAGATCTTATTTTTGGAGAAAAAGGAAAATACTGGTTAGTAGACAGTCTAAAGACATGAAAATTTATTATAGTGGCTCATACTGTATGATAATTTGCTTTACTTTGAGACATTGTCTAAAAGGTAACTAAAATATCTCCCGGCAACTTTCATTCTCTTACTTCTAGAAACTATTTTTATTCCTAATTATCCACTACTCACAAAAAGTTAGGGAGATATGGATTTTGGTTAAAATTTCAGGATAAACATAACATTTCTTGACTTTTTTTTTAACTGAACTAAATGAGACCATCTGTTTACTTTAAAATGCACATGTCCGATGCTTCAGTACTTTTTGCACAACTTGCTGATCTCTTGCTGAAGGAGGTTAATTGCAAAAATCACAACAGATGTTTTATCCCTGATTCGCCCAATAAATTTAGAGGATCAATTTGAATTGGGATTTAAAAAGTCCTCCTCCTGTTCACATTTTGACATCATGAGATCAAGACAACACCTTACAATTGATCAACAGTACCTAGCCACTGTCACACTTCAAGCAGGATGCTCTCAGATAGAAGTGGCCACTAAGCTTATAGTGTCACAGAGTGTCATCAGCAGATTGCAACAGAGATACAGAGATATTGGAAGAGTCACAGAAAGGCAAACAAGTAGATGTCCTTTGGCTGAATGACTGATGACTTTGTTGTAAGCAATACCTTGCGAAACCGAATGATGAATGCCACACAGCTCCAGGCACATGAAAGGCAAAGAAGTGGATGTTCTTTGCCTCCATTACGCTGATTACTGCTTCATTGTAAACAAGGCTCTGCGGAATCAGATAATGAATACCAAACAGCTCCAAGCATGTTAAAGGTAGGTGAGAGACAACCAAGTCTCATTTCAGACCATTCGTAACCATTTACATCAGCATGATCTGCATTCTAGATGACTGGCAAGGATACCTGACCATGCCAACAGGTACAAGCATCATTGTCTTACATGAGCAAGGGAGCATCTACACTGGACGATAGAACAGTGGTCCTCCGTGCCCTTCTGTGATGAAAGTCGATTCATTCTGGGTAGAAATTATGTCAGTGCACGGAGAGTGCTGTGCATCAGCCAGGTCACATACTGGTCAGGTACCCTTGCCAGTCATAGAGCATGCAGACCATGCTGATGTAAACGGTTAAGAATGGCCTGAAATGAGACTTAGTTGTCTCTCACCTCCCTTTTACATGCTTGGAGTTGTGTGGTATTCATTATCTGATTCCGCAGAGCCTTGTTTACAATGAAGCGATAATCAGCGTAATGGAGGCAAAGAACGTCCGCTCAGTGGCTACTTACATCTAAGAGCATCATGCTTGAAGTCTTGAAATGTCGAGGTACTGTTGATCAATTGTAAGGTGTTGTCTTGGACTCATGATGTCAAAATGTGAACAGCATGATGAAGAAGACTGTTCAAATCCCAATTCAAATTGATCCCCTAAATTTATTTGGCAATTCAGGGATCAAATACCTGTTGTGAATTTTGCCATTAAGCTCCTCATTAGAGACCAGCAAATTGTGCAAACAGTACAGAAAAATTGAACAGTTGGTTATCTGCATTCTAAAGTTAACAGATGGTCTAATTTAGTTAATTGAAGAAAATGTTTAGGAAATTTTATTTTCATCCTGAAATTTCAACCAAAAGGAAAATATTAGTATTTGTGAACTTGTAATTGTGAACATTAGTGGGGTACATAAATCAGAAACAGCCTGATTTAAAAAAAAAAAAAAAAAGAAGAAAAAAAGGGTAACCAGGCCGTGAAGATTAAAACCTTAAACACAACTATGACTTGATGTCCTTTAATGATTATTTTATTATTGAAAGAGAAAAGGGTTCAAAATCGATTGTTTTTCCCTTAGTTTGTTGTTGACATTTCTGTAACTGTGGAGAAATGTAGGCATGTATAGGTTCACACAACTCACAGAAAAGAATAAAAGAGTGATAGGGCAACCTGAACCCAATCCACTTTCCTAAATGGAGCAACATCTGCTCCTTTGGTCTCCAGCAAAACATATGGAGACCAGATAAACTATCCCTCTTTGGGTTTTGAAAATTAATTATATAAAAAAACCTGTAAGGGTAATCACATTTAGATTAGAAACATTACTGGTTATGATTCAGTATTCATCCAACCATGCCATCAGTATAATGCTATGCAATGAAGCCAACTGGCAATTTGACCTGAGTAATTGTAATCTCATTCAATTCTGCCTCTCATGTGTTCAGCCAAAATTAATCACCATCTTGTTGCTGAACACTTGGCCTTATTTGTTGTCTTTATTCCCTTTGTGAAAGAGGCAACAGAAGAAAAAATGCAATATTGGATGTTATCTATATGTTTCTATTTTCTGCTTTTCACTTTTCCTGTTTTCTGTCTTTTTGGGTAAAAACTTTGTATGTGAGGGAAAACCACCCAGAAAATGGTTTTTTAACCCTTTCTTTTTTTTAAAGCATAAATTTTTTATTTTTTAAACCCTCGTCAAAAAGTTAGATTATTGAAAGGGTTTGTTTTTTTTTTTTTAAAAAAAATTTGTGTTCAATGAATGTATCTTGTTAAGCAGGGAATTGGGTCAAATTATTTCTCTTTGTGGGGGTTAAATTTTTCATCTTCACGTCCCATTTTTAACAAAGATATTAAATGTTGTTTTTGTGTTTTTTTTGGGCAATTTTTTTATTTTTGTTTATTTCCCCTTTTTTTCAGGAAACTTTGGGTTTTGGGTTTAGAGTTTAATGACTTCAATGCCTAATAAAAAGAGCATTTACACTGGTCAGCTTCTGTGATAAGCTTCGTGTTTCAATTGGGTGCCAAGGAAGAGATTTGGGGCGCTGCTGCTTGAAATATTTGTGCTTCTCCTAAAATATACTTCATGGATGCTTGTGTGTAACATATGCACAGGTCCAACTTATCCATTGGGCACGCTAGGCAGTTGCCCAGAGGACACCCCCAAGCATAGGGGTCCCAGTAGTTAAAGATATATCCTGGGAAACCAGTGCACATGCTCTTGATTCCTGGGTCAGGGCTGCTTATTTAGCTATTTCTATGTTCACAGAATGCACAAACAGATAACAACCATGGGGGGCAAGTAGCCTTTTGTTTTTACTCCATGATAGTATGAGTTTCAGGGTTTCTTTAGGGCTGCCCCCCTACAGGATGTACGGGTGTCCGGTTTAATGCCCCAATCCCTGGGATCCCGGTTATCAGGGAAACAAGGAGATGTATGGTTAGAGATGTGGCTTGATATGCTGTAAGGTTTGATCGTGGTTAGAGGCGTGGCCTGATGTAATGTCAAGTACTTGGGTAGGGCCCAGTATATTGCTTTTCCCCAGGGCCCATAATTTTTTTAAGATTGCTCTGTATATGCACAGATTTTTTTGAGTATTAAGAGATTATAAGCATGCAAACATGCTGCAAGTAGTGGTCCCCAAGATCTCCTTTCTGGGAAATAATTAGATTTAAAAAAAAACAAGTTTTTTTTTTAAAAAATTTGTAAGGGTTTTACATTGTCCAAAAAATTGTTAAAAAGGGGGGAGTGTTTACATGAATTAAATAATTAATTTTTGGGTTTTTTGGGGAAGCTTTCAAATTAAATAATAAACTTTTTACCATTTATCTTATTTCAAATTTTGTACCCTTTTTGTTTTCGTGTACCATAGTGTCCCCCAGTATACAAGAGCTCTTCAGTCCTGGTTCAAAAGCTCAGATTTCCTCCTCTTCTGGGGTTTGTCGTCTATTCCCCGCCTAGTAAACAACAATACTGTAAACCCGTGTTAACCCAGCTGCTGTCCAAACTATCCCGCCCCCTGTCTTTTTTGTAATTAGTCAAACGTGCAAATAAATTAAAAGAAAAAAGAAACCTCAATCAAGTTGTGCATGAGAAAAAAAAAAATCCACGCTTGGTTTCTACAAAGGTTTTGACCCTGGGGCTATCCTGGAAGGCGGGGGAAAAGCTAACCACCAGCTCATTTGCTGTCCAAACTCTTTTAAAAAAAACGGCCTTTTGTTTGACTAGAAATTAGGAGTGAGAAAAGGTGTGTTTGATGTCAAGTTTTGACTGGTTGTTAGTGTTGGCGATTTTTATCGACAAAGTTAAATCGGAAGGGTTTTTTGGTGATCGAATTTTCCCGTCTGCGATAATTAAAGGTTTAAAAATTGACATATTATTTAAATCGGCCTTTTTTGGCGTTCCCGTAATTTTGGCGGCCGCAAATCAGATTACAGAATAGAGCAGGGTTTTAATGTGTGCGTCGTATGACTGGGATGTGTTGGTTGGATTGGCTGAAAAAAAACAAATTTACCTCGTTTTAATAGAACAGCGTTTTTCCCGTTTCGCCTCAGTTTTCTTCAGCGTCTATAGGGGAAGGCCCTGCGCTCTGTTTGGCCCAAAAAAGCTCAGCGAAATTAGTCTTTTTCTGAAAAGAGAAACCTCTACTATTAGCGTGATCCGTCCCAATTTAGGTTGATTTGAGATTTTAAGAATTTATGTATTAGCTAGAGAATTTTAAAGCGCATTACCCCCTGTAAATTCACGGCGGTGGGGGCGGGGGGGGGGGGGGGGGGGCGAAACAGACAAAATCTATCTATAAAGAACATTGGTAAAGTTCACAAGATTAGTGTTGAATTTTAGTGGAATATCTTTATTTTTAACGTTTTCTATTTAAATATTTCCCGGATATTGGGCAGCCTGAACTTTATTGGAAAACATTTATTTCTAGTAAAATGCAGGTCTCTTTGTTAGC
>JAODAL010070097.1:0-16071 GCA_025379985.1 Phyllomedusa bahiana
TAAACCTTTCCCCCGTCTACGCCCCACGAACCTCTGCCGCCTGCCCTGACCTTCTCCCTTTGCCCCAACTAGGGAATTCTAAACTACAAATTCTGAAACCACGCTGCACCTCGGCGGGCCCCCGAAAAAAAAGTCCCCGTCAGGGGGGACGACCTGGGTAGCCCACGCCGAAAGCAAGCCCAAATCCCGTTTGGGGCGGGCTCGGTAAAAAACCGGGGCTACTTAGTTTCCCTTTTTCCCTGGGTGGTTTTATTTATCTTTCGCTTGCGGTGGCCCATTGGATCCACCCCCAGCCGTTACAACTTTATAAACCCCCCGGAGGTTTTTACAGCCGGGGAAAATTTACATTCCCTTCTTTCCCCCCCGTTCAAAACGCATCGGGGGAAAGGACGGGCCCAAATTTCATAGCTCCTAATTGCGGGCTTTTTTTGGGGGTTTATTATGTCATTTACCCGCTAAAATTTTCCCGCCCCCCCCAATTAACTGGGGAAAACATACCCTATGAGCAGGTTTTCCCGTCTCCAGAAGGGAAAACCCCCTTTGGGGCAGTCCCCCCTGGTTAGCAGAATCCCAATTTTGCGGGGGTATGGTCCGGGCCATGCACACAGGGTATCCCAGCTCCCAGCCATTACTACAACGGGTAAAACATATCCCATTAGCGCCTCACGAGGGATAGGGTTTTGCGTGTGTTGGTGTGTAGGGCAGGGCGTTAAAAGGACTTCAACTTCGCTTAAAGGGGTTGTCTAAAATACATTGAAAAAATCTTCCCCTCAGCCCCTGTTTTTTTTGTTTTCACTTTGAACCCCGGGGGCGTGTTTCTGGCTTTTTCCTGGGCCTGCATTAAAAACCGGGTTCTTTAAAAAGTATAGCAGCCAGGGTGGGATCTACCCAAAAAAATAAAACAGGTCTTGCAAAGGCCCTGAGGATGAGGGCGGGCCCGAAAAAAGGGGGAATATTTGGAAATTAGGTGGGACACTGTTAATGAAATATATTGTAAAGGGGGACTTGTTTTTAAAAGGTTTTTAACATAAAAAAAATTCCTTTATTGAAAAACCCCTTTAAAAGTTTGGGGAACAGCTGTATTTCAGGAAGAAAGCCACAGGGGGCCCTTTAAAAGAGCGCTTTGGGGGACCCTTTACATATCTCCCAAATGGGGCACTGCCAGAAAAGGGGGCCCCTCCTAAAAGGGGTTAAAGGGGCCCGGGAAAGGGAAACCCAGAGGTCCCCTTCCACTTCTTCCCTCCCAAGGAATTAGAAAATGGGAAATATTTTAATAACTGATTACCATTGCTGCCATTAGTTTCCCGGGACCCTTTTTTAATTTTTAAAATCCCCAAGGGTTTTCAGTTCAAGCTGGAAAATGGGGGTTACTTATCAAAAAAAAAATTTAAAAGGGGAAACAAAAAAAAGAAAAAAAATTTTTTCCCACCCCTCAGTGACCTTCAAGAGATAAGAGAACTGCCCAAACACCAATATATTGGGAATTTTTTAGCGATTGCTATTACCCCACCCAAATAACTTTAAACAGGGTTTCCCCTTTAAAAACCCCAAAATTCCCCACAGCGGGGCACTAATCTGGGCCCAGTGTCCTGCGACACGTTTAAAGGGGGTCTCCCTGCAAACATTTATAGTTAAGGATTTGAGGAGTCTGAGCCCCTCAGCCACCAGGTGCTCCCCAAATTTCCCGGGCAAAAGGGAAACCCACCCTCCAAGGGGGGAAAAAGGTGACAAAAAACCAAAATTTTACGGGAATTTTTAAAAAGGACCTATGCCCATTCCTGAAATCTTAGTAAATCTTTTCTGTTCCAATTTTTGGGCATTTCTCTAAAACCCCTGTGTTGTGCTGTTCCTCCTGTTATTCCCCCTTTAAAAATGTATTACTGAATCTGTCAAGGGGTTTTTTATCATTCAGTTCCCCAAAGGGGTGTTTTATGCACACAGGGGGACTGTCAGCGGGAGAGTGGATAATGTCATACGTGCAAGGGACCATCCCAAATTTGGAAAACCCCCTTTCCGCCCAGATTCGGGGAAAACAAATGTCTAGAAGGAATAATGGGAGGAAAGCACAGCCAGGGGTTAAACGAAGGGGCCCAAACCGCGGGCCCAATAAATTTCCCTTCCCCTAAACGGGGACGATTGCCGCTGTGCCCGGGGGTTTTGGGGCCCAAAACGGCGAAAATGCCCTTTTCCTGCGCGCCGGTATTTAAACCCCGGCCCGGGGCTCTAGTTCTCACAGGCCTCCTTTTTCCCGGCCGCACGCCCCCCCGGGGCTTTGGGGTTTGGGGGGGGGGCCGGCCCCCGGCTCTGTAAATTTTTTAAAAAAGGTCAGCGCCGGAAATTTGGGACAAAATTGCCGGGCCCCAGCCTCTATTTTCCCCTGGGGAAATTCCGCCCACCCCCTGCTGGATCTTTGTGTCTTTTTGCCTAAAAGAGTCGTTTTTGTTCTGATCTTCCGTTTTTTCTGAAACCGTTTTGTCTCCGTTCCGACCACAAACCCTCTGCCCCCTCCCAAAAGCCCCTTCCCTGCCTGTCCAGGGAATAGACCCTGCCTTACGTTTCAGTACCAGCTACACCTCGGTTTTCCACCAAAAAGCAAGTCGCGTCGGGGGTAGCGCCCCGGGTTTAGACCCCCGCCGCAGCAATTTCCACCCCGTTTTGGGCGGGGGGCCCTGGTAAAAAACCCGGGAAACAAAACTTAGACTCCGCCCCCGGGGCCGTGGTTCCCCCCCTAAACTTGCGGTGGCCAGGGGACCCCTTTTTACGTCGGGGCCCTTTTACAAAAAAAAAAATAAGAAAAAGGATGTTTCCAGAATTGTTTTTCCCAAAACGGGGGCCCCAAAGGATTTTAATCAACAAACCTGTCAGGGGGAAGTCCCCAAGCCCCTTTTAAAAGAAGATATCAACCACAACTAAGGATGAGGGGTGAGGAAAAAAACAAAAAATTTGCTTTTTTAAAATCTCATTTTGACTGGCGATAGCCTTTAATCAAAAGTGCAGTGGAGAACGTCTTTCCTAAGACTAACAAAAGGGAAAAATAACAGGATCTAGCCTTTATTTGTTAAAAAGGCATGCATTTTACCCACACAGGAAAGGGAAATTTTTACTATCACGTTGCCGCTTAGCGCCACGGGGGAATGGGTTTTTCAATTACATTTTCGGGCCCTAAACCCGGGAACCCGGGTTTTTTTTATCACTCGCTCTTCATGTTCAGCTCCCATGTCTGCCCTGCTTATTTCATCATACAATAATAATAACTTAGAGCCAAATTATAGTCTTAGCCTTGGCTGACTAATACAAATTTCAACATGGAAAGTTTTAAAGCAAATTACCACAAGAAGTCATAACATTCTGAAGATGCTGCTTTATGCAATATTCTGGATACCCCAAAAAAAAAGCATGTTAATTTGGGTTTTTTCCCCTACAAAAAGGGGATAGCAAAAATTGCAAAGATATGCCAATACTTTCTCTTTAAGTTTAGGGGGATTCCCCCACTGCTGGGACCCCTGTGATCAAACATAACAAGGGGGCCCACAGCCCCCGGATCTTTGCTTTTGTTTTGCTGCACAGCTGGCAGACAGCACAGATCAATAGTATAAAATAATTTAAATTTCTTTTTGAGGGGTATAGTCACACAATTTGGGAGTTGTTTTTTTTCTGCAGGGCCAAAAACCTTGTGCCCAAAAAAAAAAATTTTGGAAGACCTGGATGAAAACTTAAAAAAAAACCCAAGGCAAATCGAAGTGAAAAAACAGCGTCTTTTTTTCTGCTTTCATTTTGAGGTGGGGTGCAAATTGGAACCCTAGCAGAAATTTTGCTGCCCCATTTTTTCAGACCACCCCCCCCCAATTTTCCCCCACCATCCCCTTTTTTACCAAGGTCCCCCCCCCGCCGGGGAATCAACAAATTTCAATGTCACTTCAAAATCATGGTTTTATGTTACTATATTCTAAGAAACCAAAAAATAAACAAATGCTGCTAAATCAGTAAAAAACCTGGGGGGGAAATTTCCCGGGGGGGAGCAGAAAAGCAGCTGCCACGGGGCCCCCGCCCCTTTTTAAGGGGGCCCCGGGGGAAAACCCCCGCTTTTTCTAAGTTTTTCTACCCCCGGGTTTAAAGGCCCCCTCCCGGGTTTGCCGGCAGTGAATTAACAGTTCACAGCGGCGGGCGGAGAGCTGGGGGGGGTCCGGGGCATCCCGCCTTTTTTGAAAGCCCGGGACCCTCCGGGCCCCAGCTTTAGAGACGCACTTTCCCCGTGGTAAACAGAGCAAAGTGCTTAAGGAAGCCCCGGCTTGCTTTCTTCCTGATAGCACGCCGGGCCCCCGGTTGATCACATGGGGCGCAAATTTCGTCAAATGATCCGGGGCCACCCGGGGCCCCCCTTGGAAACACGCGGCCGGTAGCCAGGGGCATCGAGGGAGCGGGGGGCCCTTTCCCCGCCTTGTTTTAAAACCCCCCTGCTTGCCTAAAAAACCCAGCCGCCCATAAAAAACCGGGCCCCCCCTGCCCCGGCTATTATACCCCTGTTGTCCTTTTTTACCCCTCCACCCTGCTGGCCCAATATTACCCCTTTCCCGCCTAATTAAAAAAACCCCCCCCCAACCCCCTGTGACTAAATACCCCCCCGCTGGACTATTTTACCCCCCACTTTTTGCCTGAAATATATAAACCCCCCCTGTTTCCCCCCCCCCCTGCCTGAAATATATAAACCCCTGACTTTATTAACCCCCCAAACCCCGCCCGACTATATACCCCCCCCTGCCTGCCTTATACCAACCCCCCCCTGCCTTTACTATATACCCCTGCCTTTCCTATAAAACCAAACCCCCCCTGCCTGACTTTTATACCCCCGCCTGCCCCATATATCGCCCACCCCTTGGGCCCGACTATTTTAAAAACCCCGGGCCCCGCCTTATATACCCGCCCCCCCTGCCACTATTTTATAAACCCCCGCCGCCTTTTATACCGCCCACCCTGCCTGACAATATACCCCAGCCTGCCTATATACCGCCCACCCTGCCTGACTATATACCCCTGTCTGTATAGCCCACCCTGCCTGACTATATATCCTTGCCTGCCGATATACTGCCCACCCTGCCTGCATATATACCCCTTCCTGCCTATATATAGCCCACCCTGCCTGCCTATATACCCCTGCCTGCCTATATATAGCCCACCCTGCCTGCCTATATACCCCTGCCTGCCTATATATAGCCGACCCAGCCTATATAACCCTACCTGCCTATGTAGCCCCCCTACGCCTGCCTATGTAGCCCCCCTAAAGCCTGCTTGTATAGCCCCTATAGCCTCCCTAAAGCTTGCCTACCTATATAGCCCCCTGAAACCTGCCTGTCTACTTATATGGGGCCCCTATAGCTACCTAAACCCTGCCTACCTACCTATATGGCCCCTATAGCCCACCTAACCCCTGTCTACCTGTATGGCTCCCTATAGCTACCTAAACCCTGCCTGTCTCCCTATTTAGCCCCCTATAGCTACCTAAACTCTACATGCCTACCTATATGGCCTCTATAGCCTACCTAAAGCCTGCCTGCCTATTTGGGCCCCCCTATAGCCTATTTACCTACCTGTCTACCTATGTGGGCCCCACCTATAGCCTAGCTACCTGGGGCCCACCTACAGCCTACCTGTGGTCCACCTACTGCATACCTACCGAACTGGGGCCTAAATACTGCCTACCTAGTGCCAATCTACCCACCTGTAGCCTACCTACCTGACACCTGCCTGACTACTGCCTACCTACCTAGGATCTACCTACCTGGGGCCTATGTACTACCTACCTACCTCAAGTCTACTAACCTACCTACCTAGGGCCTACCAACCTTTTCAAATGGGGTCTACCTGCTTAAATGATTGATGAGGTATAGGTCATAGCTGTAACACAATCTCCAGGGGGTAATCCTCTGTTCCTTCCCCTTTGAGACGGGGGCCTCTAAGCTATGGCCTGTACCTGCCCTCCCCCCCTTGGGATGTTTGTACAGGGGTGGGCATCAGGAGTGAGGTGCTGGAAAGTGAGGTTTCTAAGATATTTGTGTCCAAATCGTAGGGACGAGTGGTGGCCGGGAGAAGTCATCTTGGGGGGTCGGGACAGGATGCAGAACACAAGGAAAGTCAATGACTCGGTAGAGAAACGTAAACCTGTTAGACACAAGATGTATTTTGCACTGTAATAAACTTATATGTCTGTATGGTGAGTTGTCCCTCCTTGTATTATCTAGTAATTGCTTTAAATTAAGAGGTCCCGGTAAATGTTCGTGGTCGGGGAAGCGGGGGGGCTCCAACCAAAAGCTTGCTTTGGGGCCCAGGCTTCCCTAGTTACGCCCCTGATAAAAATTTTAATTAATAGTAATTGGGAAAAAAAATGTAAACAACAAAAAGGAAAAAAAGATAAAACACAGTATTGCACTGTTCAGCAGACATATATATATGAACCACATTTTTATTGCTTTTAGTATAAATTGAGCATATTTATTTCTTAATTCAAAGTTTAGTAATATCAGAACATCATATCAAAAAATTTGACTCCATGTCTTAGGCCATGTTTCAACGGCTTTTTTGACGTGGTTTTTGGACGAGGTTTTCTAACTGATTCCCCTCCCAAACCTCGTCCAAAACTTTTCCAAAACACCCCAGTTCATTTCATTGAAATTTCCTAAGTAAAACTTGTTGTAGTCATACTCGGCGAGGTTTTTACGCGCTTCTTTGGAAAGAAGTGTCATGTCAGTTTTTGAAGCGTGTTTAGGCGCGGTTTTGGTGCGTTTTTGTCCTGGCTATTAATTTGTATGGGTGAAAACCTCATCCAAAACCTCGCCAAGAAACGCTTCTAAAACCTCTTCTGAAGAAGCGCGTTTCAGGCGAGGTTTTGGGAGCGAAAACGCTCAGAAAACCTCGTCCATATAAGCCGTGTGAGCATGGCCTTACTTCTTTCTCTTACTAATGGAATTCCCATGGGATATCCTGCAGAGAGCTACACATAGGTTTTCTGTTTGTATTTTTTAAAAGTTTTTAGGCTATGCCTACACAGCACAGAAATAATTTCAGATTTCAGTAATTTTGTCTATACAGCACGGGTTTTTAACCACTGCGTTAGAAATCCGGCAGAATATGCAATATGTATGCATATTTCCGCTGGAGTTTTGCAGTGTGCAATTGGTTTCCCGTATATTGAATTGAAACAGGCCAACCAGCAAAAACCCGACTGTGATTTTTGCACAAATCAGTGACAAAAGCCGCGGTCCTACATAGGACAAAATGCCGTCATATTTGTGCTATGCTGTTTTTGACCCTAGCCTATATGATGAAATGATATTACTGGACCTTGATTTAAGCAATAAATATACTTCAATTTATACTTCTTTTCCCGGACTGGTTGACCGGCCTTTTTTGATATTCTCTTTACTGAGGTCAGGTGTTCCATATGATTTTTGTTACTGTCATCTTTATTGATTTTTTATGCTTCATATCACTATCCAGTTCCACCTTGCATTGCATTAGTGAAAAAGGGAATTGTTGCCATTTATTATGTTATAGCATTGGTTATTAGTTGGTGGCGTAATGTATGTGTGTCCGACTGTCTGTTTTAAACTTTTTTTTCCCTTTGTTGCCTTATTTTTAATTACTGTTAAAAATTATAATTTTATTGATTCAGTAGCAATACAGTTTTTTGGGGGGTGTTTTTTGGTTTCTTGTAGTAGTAATTTATGTATGTTTAAATTTGGAGTTAAACCATTATTTATATAGATGTTTTATTTACTATATTTAAGAGTCAAACTTTTTTGACTTTTCTGTGTGAGGTTGTGGGAGGGTTTTTATTATTTGCAAGCCTAAGTTTACGACTAAAAAGCAGCCCTTGCATAATACTCCACCAATTCAAATACAATATCTGCCTCCAAGTTTTCCCTTGGTCACACTACCCAAAGGGCTAAAACAAACAACACCATCAATAAAAGAAAGTAAAAAGTGGTGCAGAGAAACCTCTAATCACAGGGTCAGGGACCGGCATGCACTCCTTTTACAATCAGGAAACAAGTGTACAATGCCACAGACAATCATAGAAACATAGTAACAATTTTTTGTAAGGGCCAAAAAAAGACAGACACCCATCCAGTTCAGCCTATTTCTATAGTGTTGACCCGGGGGAAGGCAAAAAACCCCATGAAGTAGCAGCCAGTTGTCCAAATTTTTGGGGAAAAAATTTCCTTTCCCCGGCCAATCAGGCAATCAGAATAAGACCCATTCAAGAACCGGTCACTATAATTTGTTATATTTTTGCACTCTGGGAAAATGCTCCAGACCCTTTTAAATTCTGTATTTAAATTTTCACCTGACAAGTTTTTTCTTGGCAGAGAGTTCCACGGTCCTCCTGCTCTTACTAAAGAACCCCTTTTTCTATTTTATGTAAAATTTTCTTTCCTTTTGTTCTAGAATAATCCTGGGTATAAATAATCTTCGAGAAATCTCCATATTGCCCTTTTTAATATTTTTCATATATATTTTTATTCCCCCCCGAAGCCGTTTTTCTCTCTAACAAAAACCCTTAATTTTGCTAATCTTTCTGGGACTGTAGTCCCCCCATCCCTTTTATTTTTTTTGTTGCCCTCCTTTTGTAACTTTTCAACTCTAAAATGTTTTTTCTTGAACGGTGCCCAAAACTGACACAATAAGGGTCCCCACTTACCTTTTTTCCGACTTACATATGTCCCCGTTACAAGCGGAGACTTGTGGGCATGGACATTCAACACTAGTCACGCCCCGTAAAACCCAAATGCCAGCATCCCAACATGCACAGAGATACAGAAGTTGGGTGAAATTTTCTAAAAAAAAACACAGACACAAAAAAAATGTAAAACCCTTCATTGCACTATCCAAAACGAAAAAAAATTTTTTTTGCGGGAGTTAATTTAATAAATCTACCCGTTCAACTTACATACAAATTCAACTTAAAACAAACCTACAACCCATCCCGTTTGAACCCGGGACTGCCCTTATTCCATGTGTGGTTAACCAGGGACTTGTATAAGGGGAAATAATGTTCCACATGTGTATCTATCCCCTTTTAATACACCCATGATCCTTTTTTCCTTTGGCACTGCTGTCTGACACTGGCTGCTACAATTAAGTTTTACTGTCCACTAGGATTCCCAACCCTTTCTCCTTTTCCCTTTTTTCCCAGCTTTTTCTATTTAAACAGGTAAAACAGGAATGGATTTTTCCCTTTCCCATGTGCATAAACTGCATTTATCAGTGTAAAACAAACACCGATATATCCTACAAACCACCATATAGATCCCCACAAAATGGTAAGATACCAGGTCCACACTGGCTACGCACCAAAACAAAATAGAAGCAAAATTACTACTTACATCCATGAAGATATATGCCCCCTATAGGTAGGTAGGTACGTGTCCTCTGTATGGAAATAGGCATATAGGCCCCCTGTTGGTATATGCTCCTTGTAGGTAGATAGGTAGTTATATGCCCACTGTAGGTAGGTATATATGCCCACAGTAGGTAGATAGGTATATGTGCCCCCATTGGTAAATATATAGGTAAATACCCCTGTAGGTAGATATGTAGGTATGTGTGCCCCCTGTAGACCTACATAGGTATTTTACCCTCCCCCCTCCCTAGGTAGATCAGGGAAAATATATGCCCCTGTTATTAGATAGGTAGATATGCCCCCTGTAGGTAGATAGGTAGGTATATATGCCCCATGTAGGTAGATACGTATGTGTATAGACCTCTGACTAAAAAAAATAAAACTATGATACTCACCTCTCACTGTTACCTGCCGAGCAGCTAGCTCTGTGACCATTTGGCTGGCGTGAGCGGGGTGACATCATCACACCACCCACATCGGGATGCTGCATCCAGCATCTTATAGGCCAAAAGCTTAAGGCCTAAGCTTTAGATTGTGGGTCTAGGAGACTAAAAAGTATATGACTATTTTGTCAGATTAAACACTCCAAGAAGAGTCAAAACAAATTCAATCAAAAGTAAAGAGAGTCATAATTAAAACATAACTTTTAATATTGTCTTAAAATAAAGGGGGTGACAGCAATTAGTGCGTACAGTCAATATTTTTACAGACCATCAACACATACAAAGAAAAAAATAGTGCACATGCTCAATATTTATCCAGACCGTGGACACATACAATAAATACCACAAGCTAAACCATTTCAAAGCTGCAGAATCAGTGGCAGAAGGGAATGAAGGGACAACTGTCCTTATGTCACCCTATATGGGCTACACCAGTCCCTGAGGCCTTTAAACAGCTATAACAAGTATGACTCCGACACGAACCTGTCCCTGTAAACACTGTAAACCCCGTTTATGCCCAAAACTAATTTGAATATGGCCCCAATATGACAAATACCTCATCAGCGAACCAAGTATATGCTGTAGAAGACTGTTTATGTACAACATATACAGGGCATAAAAGTGAATGAATAATACTGAGATGCCACAGAAAAAGCAAAGGAATAATGTCTGTAAGGTAATGTCCAAAACAATAAATGGTTCCAAAATGAGGTGCTGCAGCTTATGGCTGTGCACCATCTACTTGCCAATCAGGTATGCCTGACCTAGGAGACATAGTGGTGCAGGAGGCGTGATAACATTGCTGTATAATGCAGCTTGCGGCGTTTACTCCTTTAAGCCATAGGTTTGATTCCAGTGCACAGGAGTCGTCAGCTGGTGGGGCATGGAGCCAATGGCTTCCTGTTCCGACATATATTTTATGTGTCTCCTGAGGATGCAGTGTTCTGCAGCTGCCTGCATAGAGCATACAAGGTCCTGAGGCTGCCAGCACAGTGCATACAAGGTCCTGACTGCTAGCACAGCATATGGTGGGTCCTGAGGCTGCCAGCACAGTGCATACAAGGTCCTGACTGCTAGCACAGCATATGTTGGGTCCTGAGGCTGCCAGCACAGTGCATACAAGGTCCTGACCCTTACAGAGTCAAAACGTGTGCAGCGTTGCATACAACTTCCTGACGATGCAGCACAACATGTGCACCTCACTTTCTCCAGAACCATGGTGCCCTCTCTGCCCCGGATAGCCACCAACTGTCCCACACAGCTAATATAGTGGCCAAAATATAGTGTGCACCTCTAATGGCAGCTAGAGAGCATCATCCCCCTGTATTCAGGTGAGCAGTTATAGTGTACTGTGCAGCAGATTAACATCTTCTGTAAGCTTAGTGGAGAGGTGAAGTAGAGGTGACAGGTGGAGCAGGGATGCAGGGAGATCACTTGTCTGACTGAGCTTTATTACCTATGGTCAATGCCACAGCCATGTATGAAAATTCACATAAAAAAGATGAAATGTCAACAGGGTGTTATGCTCCACCTCTTCTTGTGGTACCGTAGAAAAACAAGGTACCCTGAAGAATACCGCTGCCATGGCCCCATAGAGGTCTATAGACCATAATTCTATGAGGACTACATTCGCTCTATTACCTGTTGGGATACGCTGTCTGTGGGAGACACAAAAGTGTGGTCTTCCACACTTTTGCATCCTGCACATAAAACTTTTCCACCCTGCAAAAGAGACTAGGGATAATTTTAAAGCTTCTGGCCCAGTGCAAAAATTTTTAACGCCCACTCCCAAAAAAGTATATTATTCGTAATACATATCTCCATTCATGAAACATTGGGATCATATATTAGGACCAGGTTGCGATGACAATCTGTGCACCACAAGCAGCTAAGCCCCTAAAAAGAAACACTTAGGGCAACATGCATGTACGCTGCTGCGCTAGTTCTCAGGCTGAAAATACGCCAGACTTCTGGCGCAGCCCCGTGCATACATTCGCTATATTTTTAATTAGGCACACTACAATCATGTTACAGAGGTCGGGTGGCACTTTTAATCCCTGAGATTGGGGGCTGCTGGAATGTGTCGCACTACAACCTAAAAGCAACAGTTTTAATTTTTTCAGTATGGAAAAACCGGGCTTTATGCTGGAAACATAGAGCACTTTAAAAAATTGGGTTTTAAAACCTGATCCAGAAATTGTCTTTTTTTGCACTAAATGCCCCTGATTTAGACCCGCAGAGACCGGGTTCACAATTCAGACTTTTCTACACTAATTGTGTGCAAAAAAATTTTGGGTCTGGGCCCAAAAAACATACTCACCTTAGTAGAAAAAATTACAACAGCAGCATGTTGAAAATTTAAAGTTACCTACAAAAACATTTATTGTTTCTCTTTCACAAGTAAAAAAAAAAACTAAAACAAATGCAAATAACAGAAAGTGTACGTCCACACAATTAGTAAAATTTACCTGTCGGATTCTCGCCGGATTCTACTGTTGAAAACCGCGTCATCTGGATTTTTGGGTGTTTTTTTTTCCCAGGGATTTCACGTCAGAAAACGAGTCCCATTTAGCTTTGGGTTTTGGACACAGTTTCCGACTACAAATTTTTGGAACATGTTCAAATATTTTTTTTTTTTACTCTAAAAAACCGATCGGACAAACTTTTGTACAAGGCGTATTTTCCTTTGTTTGTCAATGGGATTTTAAAAATTTTTCGGTTTTAGCTGAGCATTTCAAGTTGGAATCCATGTGAATTCCGACTTGAAATTTTCGTTGTGTGGACTTCTGGATGTCGTGTGGACTTCTGACGTTTGCAGTCACCATTTTAAAAGATCTGATGAGACGCAGGTTCCAGACCATTGCCTCTCAGTATGATCTAACCCTGCAGAATTCTTTCTGTTCTAACATTTTTAACAATAACCTCTGTCTCTTCTTTGTTTTACCGTCGCTTGCAAATTTCCAGTAAGTTTCACCTTTTGGACAACGGCCTGATGTATTTTTAGAAGCTGACAGTTTATAGCATCAATTGAATCTGTTTGTTTAAAGGAGTCCGTACAAAGGATAACTTAAATCACCAAGATTGGAGACCACAGAGGAGCAGAGGAAAACCCTGTTGGGTCCGTGAGCATGGCAGACTCTTTGAAGAAAACTAAACAATATAGAAATTTTTAACTATAGGTGTTTCTTTGAGAGAGGCAGAAAAGCAGAGAAAAAGAGGCAAAAAGCAAGAGGCATAGAGTAAAATGGTAAAGGCCCCCTCCCTCCCCGGCCCCGCGGGCCGCGGGGCCCCCGGGGCCCCCTGTCCGGGTTTTCCCACCGGGGGGCGGGTGCCGCCGCGGCCGCGGGGCGAGCCGGGGGCTCAACTGCCAGGACTCACCTAAGCCTCCTCCGTGCCGCCCGTCCCTGCCCCGGGGCGCGCTGCCTTGTCCCCCAAGGCGCGCCCGGCTCTTCTCGGGATTTTAAAAGGGGGACGCCCCTTAAAAAGGCTAATTGCCTGGCGCTTCTCCTCTTTAAGGACGTCCCACTAAAACCCGTGCTGGATCTATGTTGCCTTTTTTAGCTAAAGCCCCAAAATGTATTCCGCCTTTCCGTTACCGAACCTCTTTCTAACTTTTTTGATCCGAACCTCGCCCCCCCTGCCCCCCCCTTCCGCCTGTCCCGACCACGACCCTTTGCCGCCGTCCCACCTGCTGCCTGCCCACGACTACGATTCTCGGACTATGATTCGCACCACGCGCAACCTCGGCTGCCACCCGCAAGCAAGTCATCAGGGGGACGACCGGTAGCCTCACCCGCAGCAAGTCCATCCCGCTTTGCGGGGGTCTGTGAAAACCGGGGCTACTTGATTCCCTTCCCTGGCGTGGCTTAATACCACGCTTGCGGTGGTCCCGGATCACTACCAGCCCTTACAATATGAAGTCATGTACAGTTGCTGTAGTGTGAGCACCCAGAAAAGACTCGACTGGTGGAACTCTAGAATGAACGCCAGTGGTGAGCCCCCCAAAATTAACTCCACCAGTGGGCCCTAAGTACCCCAGTCTAACACGGGTCATGACTCAACCTTAAAGGGAATGTGTCATCAGCAAATGATCTATTGTTTAAAGGGGTTTTGCCACGATGTAAAATTTGACGTGGGATCCTCCAAAATGGGTATTTTAAACACTTTTCTAAAAATAGTGATTACCCAAAATGCGAGTCTCTATTTGATAAAATACTTCGCCCCTTCGTTACCTCCCTTCCCCCGTACCCTTTGGGAACCCAACTGACCTGCGTTAAAATTGGTGGCAGATAGTGGAGGGGGGAACGTTTGGTAAAACAGCATTTACGTTTAGGCTCTCACAGCTCCACCCCCATGAAGGGAGGTTTTTGGGGGCGTAGAATATTTCCGGCCACAAGGAGTCCTTCTTACAACACACAATACTTTTGTATTAAGCTCTTGCGGTTTAACCTAACACACAATTTTTTCACTTTTTATGAAGGGTACACCACCAGCTCGGGGCACACATGGGAACCCCCTGCCCCCACAATGCTAAATTTTTTCCTGGGCGGGGGAGAGCACCATAGTCTTCTCAGAATTGATAAAAATTTTGTAGTAACTCATTTTCGGGACTTTTTATTGAAGACATCATATACTTGGTCAGGTGATAGGAAAAAACTTTCTCTCTTTATTTAACCTCAAAGTCAATTCGTAGGTTTAAAGTTTAGTTTGAAATCAACGACCCGTGACTATATTTCTGGACCTTTTTATAAGAAAACAATGATGGGACTTTTGGAGAAAAACCATTTTAGAAACCAAATGCAGGAAACAGCCTCCTTAAATGGGAGATTTCCATCCACGTTCCCAAAACAGGGAATTCCAAAGGCCAGTACATTAGAACCGCAGAAATTGTCATTTTAACAGCTATACAAAGAAAAAGCTGATCATTAAAAAACAAGATTTTTAGAGCGAGGTTTACCCAAAAAAAGGGTTTTCTCAGGCATACCTTTTTGCACGCGTACTGATAAAATTTAAATTCTTCGGGTTCATTCGCGAAAAAACTGGGAGTCCACACGTATTTTTGGCCCTTTATTTTTGGGTCTTCCCAGATTCCCTTTTTATCAGATTTTTGGCCTTTGCCCCCCCAGGACCTAATTTTTAAACCCAATTTGTTGATCCGCCCCCGCATTACATTCAGGAGAGGGGAAAAATATTGGGGATCGACTTGTACATAGTTTTATATCCCCTCCCCGTCCCCCCCTAGTGGTTGACTACAAAAAAAAATGGGACAATAAGGAGTTGTAAACATGGGGGCAATTGAGTCTCAAATCATTCACATGTATTTCACGGTCGTAACCTTTCAGATGTACAGTTTTTTGCAAATTGCAAAAAAAAATTTTCATATATCGTTTCCTGTCCATCCCTCCATGTATGTTGGAAAGACAAAGCTGAACTGAGACGCCGATTTTAAACATATGGGGGATATTACACATAAAAGGGACTCTCCCGGGGCTCAACCCAAAATGAAACCCTTTCCCTGGAAAACCCTTTCTTTTCCTTTTCTGTAATCGAAGTGGTCTCACCATTCCCCGTGGGGGGGGAACTTTGATCGCAAGCTATTACAAGGGAAACCCCTTGGGTCTTCAATCTTAAAAACATTGAAGCCAACGGGTCTCAAAGATTTTTTGTCCTTTTTCCCATTTTATTTTTAAACAAAATTTTTCAATTTACAAAAAATTGCATAAAATTTTTTCATCATCATATTAATTTGGGATGGTTTGGCCCTAGTGCTCCTTTTTTAATTATTTTTTCTAGTATTTTTTTTATTTTTTCATCATATTTTGAAATTTTTTCGTAAAGTTAAAAATTATTTTTGCTTTATTTAATTTAGTATCAACAAGCATATTTTTGGGACGATTAAGCTATGAACACCTACGTTTTTTATTGAGTACCCTCTTGGGCCTTTATGTGGGACCTTTTACTTGGTCCATTACTAAAATTTTATCTGGTTTTGTTGCACATAAGTACCGCTCTAGGGCGTTTTTATATCTATAGTACACTATAAAGCGCCTTTTTTACCCGCCCCAAACAACTATTTTTTTTTTTTTTTTTTTCTTCTATTTTAAAATTCAGTATTAAAAAACCATATTTTTGGTATACATACAGTTGTATATACCATTAAACCATAGTATCTTTATGGATTCTTATTTGGACTTTTAAGGGGTTTTTCACAAAAAATCAACTTTTGGCCCT
>JAODAL010070098.1:0-16070 GCA_025379985.1 Phyllomedusa bahiana
CTTTAGACCACGTGCCCCCTTAGAAGCCGAGATGCCCCCCCCTTTAGTAGCCAGGTGCCCCCCCCCCTTTAGTACCCAGGCAGAGCCCCCATGTAGTTAATAAAAAAAAAATAATAAATTCCACTCACCTGACCAGGCTCCTGCAGCACTGCCAGCTCCTGCCTGTTCTCCTCAGCGACGCAGGGGAGTGAGTGCAGCCGCGCGTCACTTCCCCTGCGCCGCTGACCTGTATGTACGGCGCACACCGGCACCGGACATACAGAGGGAGGAGGGAGCGATCCCTCCTGCCTCCTCCCTGCAGAGACGCGCCCGGCGGGTGAGCGGACGCTGCAGCCGCTTCACCCGCCTACAGGAGCGGCCCGGCGGCGCAAGAGTAGCGCGCCAGCGCTACTGTTGCGCCGCGGTAATTTAACGAACCCCCGCCGCCTGCTGGCGGCGGGAGGAATGCCAACTCCCCCGGAAGGGCGGGGACCCCAAATAGTGGGACCCCCCCGCCAAAAGCGGGAGAGTTGGCATGTATGGAGTCAGGGTCCCCTTTAGGGTTAGGCAGAGTCAGGGCCCCCTTTAGATTTAGGCAGAGTCAGGGCCCCCTTTAGGCAGAGTCAGGGCCCCCTTTAGATTTAGGCAGAGTCAGGGCCCCCTTTAGGCAGAGTCAGGGCCCCAAGAAACCGTATGGAGGAAAAAAGGCTATAAAACTTAGCTTTTAATAAGTAAATATAAAATACATACAAAATGACGCCCAAAAAGAAAAAAACAATGATAATAAGCAAGGCTCACCTATTGGGAAGGCTTAACCTGATTCCCTATCGAGACCCTCAAGTGGCAAGAGCTATTAAGCCCTAACCTACCAACAATAACAGGAATATCGCCCCAATAAGGGCGGTCCTGGCAGGAGCCTGTCCCTGCAAAACGCTGACCCTACAGATAACCTAATGGTTCCTTTCCCAACATGTTTCGACTCTCCAAAAATCGCATCAGGGGATGATGAAGATGATGGAGACCAAAAGGAGAATAAAGGGGCTAGTATATAATGTGTTACAACAAGCCTCTTAATAATAACTGGCATAAGAGTGTAAATGGAAATGCTGAAAATATGGTTTTATAAGATTCAGCGCCAGAAACCATCAACAAAAAAATGCCTCATACACCTGGATTATTTTACTCACGGTTACCCAGGTGAGACTGCAATCAATGCAAAATAGAGTGAGCAATGTGCATCAAGAGGCCCGGGGTACAGGCATCTAAACATAAGAATGAAAGTCCATTGTAAGGGAAACAAACTAAATGCAGATTCACTAGATAAATCAACAAACCAAAAGAAGAGCCCAGTGTAATTTACTTACCAAACTGAGGATACTCAGAGGCCGTGCGTCCCTCACCCTGTGGAGGTGTCCCGGCAGTGGCCGGATTCTGTGAGACGCGATGTGAGCGCGGTCAAGAGGCTTAAGAAGCGCGCGTAGTGGCGCCTACATGACGTCACGAGCAATGCGCCCGTGAAGCAATGCCAGGATAGTGGTGCGTCCATGGCAACGCCGGCGCATGCGCGCGGACACTAACCCGTATTGGGAAGCGTCGATGAAGACGAGTGGCTGAATGCAGTGCGTGCATCTCGCCATTCATTTCAGCAATACGGTATTTTGGCTAGGAAGGACAAGATGAAGACTCACAAGGTAAGTTAACCATGGAAAATGAATGAAAAAATATAAATATGCAGAATGCGAGATTCAAATGAAAAGCATAGAGAACAAGTGTAGATCGGCCGTAAATAGAGAGGAGATGTCCTTCCACTCTTACTAGATTATTTCATAGAAAGCAACTGAAGTCAAGGCTTTCATTCAGTCCTGAGGGGGTCATAGTGTTAAGGGTGAAGATCCAAAAACTCTCTCTCTGCAAAAGCAGCTGATCGATATTGCCGCGTCTTGCAGAGAGAGGGACGCGGTCTATGCCACACCAACGTAGGCAGCCCACATCGCTATTGTGCTGGCCTCTCACATGACGTGACACTGAGGTGTCTCTTGCATTGCGGATATCGCCTAGGTGTTCACCTATTCGGCGGCGAAGTTGTCGCGATGTTTTACCTATGTATTGTAGGCCGCATATACACCTTATCATATAAACGACATGTGTCGTTTTACAATTAATAAAGTGGTTGATGTCAAATTTTCTTTTGTTGTCCTTATCTGAAAAGGAGTTGGTTTGACTCATGAATGTACAAAAAGAACATACGCCGCAATGGAATGATCCATTCGGTCGTCGCAACCACGTCTCCTTCCTTGGCGAAACGTAATGGCTGTGTACTAGTAAATCACGTAAGTTCTTACCCCGTCTATATGTAACCGACGGGAAAAAACACCTAAAATGGTCCTTAAGTCTGGGTCCAACCGCAGAATTTTGCCAATGACGTTCAGAGACTCACAGAAAATTTTGGGGCTGCTTTGTCAAATGTGCCTATCACACGTATGAGAGACTCGGCTGATCTCTCTGTCGGTGTCCTACTGTGAGCAGTGTGCTGCGTTAAACTTGTAAGAGCTTTTTTGTATGCCTGTCGCAAAGTGAAATCTGGGAAACCCCTTATCCAGAAATCTCTGTCTCAGGTCACCTGCTTCTCTCTTAAAGCGCACAGCTGTGAGCAGTTACGTCTTAGCCGTGGGTACTGTCCCCTTGGTATACCTCTTTAAGGGGTGTGGGGTGGTGACTCTCCCAGCGAAAAAGGGGAGTTGGTGGCTGTAGGCTTACGGTATATTGTCGTCATAAAACTCCCCTGTTTGTTTTTTAGAGATCAATACATCCAGAAATGGTAAAGTTTCACCCCCAAACTCAAACGTAAATTTCAGATTTAACGAGTTAACGTTCAGCACCTCTAACATGGCAACAAATTCATCTTTTGTGCCATTCCATATGATGAATACATCATCGATGAATCTGAGCCACAGACCGATTTTATCGGAAAAAAGTGGTGGACTGTCGCCAAAGACGGTGGATGCCTCCCACCAGCCGAGGTATAGGCCCGCATATGCCGGGGCGCAGGCGCTGCCCATGGCGGTGCCCCTCTGCTGATGGTAGACTCCCCCGTCGAACAAAAAATAGTTCTTAGTTAGGACAAACTCTAACAGCTCGACTACAAAGGTGCTGTGCAATGCAAATTGTCTGCCCCTTGAGGACAAAAAACTCCTGACCGCTTCTAAGCCTAACTGGTGTGGGATGGATGTATATAAAGATTCAACGTCGATACTGACCAGTGATGACCCGGGGTCTAAAGTAAGACCATCTAGGCGTTTAAGTAGGTCAGTCGAGTCCCTAATATAGGATGGGAGGCAAACGACGAACGGTGCCAGAATGTGATCGATATAAGTCCCACAGTTTTGACACAATGCATTCTTACCTGAGACTATGGGGCGTCCCTTGAGAGGGGTCGTCCCTTTGTGCAATTTCGGTAAGGCATAAAAAGTGGCCACGGTGGGAAACTTGGTGTATAGGAAATCAAATTCATTTTTATCGATCAACTCCTGCTCCCTAGCCCTGGTAAGCAGAGACTTCAGTTCGGACTGAAACAGATTAGTTGGATCGAAGGTTAATTTCTTATAGCATGATTGATCAGACAAGAGTGTATAGCACATGTCGCGATATTGTGCATGATTCAAGATAACGATATTACCCCCCTTATCAGATGGTTTAATATATACATCGTGTCTTTGTTTAAGGTTAGCCAGAGCCTGATGTTCTAGGTTGGAGATGTTAGCCTTTGGTGTAGGTCTGATCTTGGTGAGATCCCTGAGCACCAGATCAAGAAATAATCGACAACACGATATGTCACTGACCGGGGGCATTTTTGTGCTTTTTGTCTTGAGATCAGTGAATGGTCCCTTACCTAAATCGTTTTGGGGGATTTCGGATAAACCGAAGAGTAGTCTAACGTCCTCCAACATGTCGGGGAAATACCCAAGGTTTGTACTTTCCTTTTTTTTTTGGCGGAGACGAACTTTTTCCAGTGCAATTTTCGTGCAAATAGATGAAGGTCTTTCGACCATCTAAAGGGACTGAACCCAGTGGTGGGTACAAAGGATAACCCTCTGGTGAGGAGTTGCATTTCATCAGTAGTGAGAAACTACACCCGAAAGATTGATGATTTGAGTGTTCGAATCACCTCTATCGGGAGTTCCTGTCCGGGTGAGCTGTGTATTGTTCAGACTCGATATGATGGAGTATTTATGCGTTCCCTCAATTGGTAGGGGTTGTGTGTATCTAAAAAACGTGGGTTATTCCCTCTGTTATTAGCTACCCCCTGCGACCCTCTGGACCCCGGGATCGCCCCTTAGACCGGGAACGTGGAGGATTTGTTTCTTTGTCTGAGTCTGAAAGATCTGTCTCGGTTGATGAAACCTCAGTCTGAATGTCTCTGTTGGTATTTTTCTTGGTTAGACAAGTGTACACCCTGTTCTCCCTGAAATCCGCCAGATTTCCCTAGGAACTGACGGTGTTTTCTAAACCTTTAGATGGTACTGGAAGCGCTCAATCTGCACTTGTAGCTGTTTTTCCTTCTGTGTAAATTCAGGATCCCCTGCAAATTTTTGGATCTGTTCAGTCTGCTCTTTGAGTTTGGAGTTCAAAGATTCCAGAGTCTTTTTTTCCTCTTCTAAAAGGAGCGAAAGTAGCTTAAGAGAGCAGGTCGTTATCTCCCTCTCCCAATTATTGGAAAGCTCTGTTGATTTATTACGATTTGAGGGGGTGAGTGTAATTCTAAGTCCTCGTGGAATGATACTGTTAGTGATATAATGTTGTAGACTTTCCACCTCCCACCACGATGCCACCTGTTCTTTATACGTCCTCGTCAATTCTTTAAATGCAATAGATAAAGTGGGAAAGACCTGGTATTGTATAAGTGGTTTGTCTGAAAAGACCTCCTTTGAGTCAATGCTCCACTGCTCAAAGCGGGGGCCCTGAGCGAGGAAACCTGCCATACCGTGAAAAACAAATAACAAATAAACTAAAGTGGTCACTAGGAGTGTGAGCACTAAAGGATTCCTCAAAGCCAACTAAATCAAGAAACCGTATGGAGGAAAAAAGGCTATAAAACTTAGCTTTTAATAAGTAAATATAAAATACATACAAAATGACGCCCAAACGAAAAAAACAATGATAATAAGCAAGGCTCACCTATTGGGAAGGCTTAACCTGATTCCCTATCGAGACCCTCAAGTGGCAAGAGCTATTAAGCCCTAACCTACCAACAATAACAGGAATATCGCCCCAATAAGGGCGGTCCTGGAGGAGCCTGTCCCGCAAAACGCTGCCCTACAGATAACCTAATGGTTCCTTTCCAACATGTGTTCGACTCTCCAAAAATCGCATCAGGGGATGATGAAGATGATGGAGACCAAAAAGGGGAATAAAGGGGCTAGTATATAATGTGTTACAACAAGCCCCTTAATAATAACTGGCATAAGAAATGTAAATGGAAATGCTGAAAATATGGTTTTATAAGATTCAGCGCCAGAAACCATCAACAAAAAAATGCCTCATACACCTGGATTGTTTTACTCACGGTTACTCAGGTGAGACTGCAATCAATGCAAAATAGAGTGAGCAATGTGCATCAAGAGGCCGGGTACAGGCATCTAAACATAAGAATGAAAGTCCATTGTAAGGGAAACAACCCAAATGCAGGGTTCATAGATAAATCAACAAACCAAAAGAAAGCCCAGTGTAATTTACTTACCAAACTGAGGATACTCAGAGGCCGTGCGTCCCCCCACCCTTGGAGGTGTCCCGGGAGTGGGCCCGGGTTCTGTGAGACGCGATATGAGCGCGGTCAAGAGGCTTAAGAAGCGCGCGTAGTGGCGCCTACATGACGTCACGAGCAATGCGCCCGTGAAGCAATGCCAGGATAGTGGTGCGTCCATGGCAACGCCGGCGCATGCGCGCGGACACAAACCCGTATTGGGAAGCGTCGATGAAGGGCGATGGCTGAATCAGTGCGTGCATCTCGCCATTCATTTCACAATACGGTATTTTGGCTAGGGAAGGGCAAGATGAAGACTACAAGGTAAGTTAACCATGGAAAATGAATGAAAAAATATAATTTGCAGAATTTCGAGATTCAAATGAAAAGATAGAGAACAAGTGTAGATCGGCCCGTAAATAGAGAGGAGATGTCTTCCACTCTTATAGATTTATTTCATAGAAAGCAACTGAAGTCAAGGCATTCATTCAGTCCTGAGGTGGTCATAGTGTTAAGGGTGAAGATCCAAAAACTCTCTCCCCTGCAAAAGCAGCGATCGATATTGCCGCGTCTGCAGAGAGAGGGACGCGGTCTATGCCACACACCAACGTAAAGGCAGCCCACATCGCTATTGTGCTGGCCTCTCACATGACGTGAACACTGAGGTGTCTCTTGCATTGCGGATATCGCCTAGGTGTTCACCTATTCGGCGGCGAAGTTGTCGCGATGTTTTACCTATGTATTGGGAGCCGCATATACACCTTATCATATAAACCCACATGTGTCATTTTACAATTAATAAAGTGGTTGATGTCAAATTTTCTTTTGTTGTCCTTATCTGAAAAAGGGGTTGGTTTGACTCATGAATGTACAAAAAGAACATACGCCGCAATGGAATGATCCATTCGGTCGTCGCAACCACGTCTCCTTCCTTGGCGAAACGTAATGGCTGTGTACTAGTAAATCACGTAAGTTCTTACCCCGTATATATGTAACCGACGTAAAAACACCTATATGGTCCCTTAAGTCTGGGTCCAACCGCAGAATATGCCAATGACGTTTCAGAGACTCCCCAGACAATTGGGCTGCTTTTTCAAATGTGCCTATCACACGTATGAGAGACTCGGCTGAATCTCTCTGTCGGTGTCCTACTGTGAGCAGTGTGCTGCGTTCACTTGTAAGAGCTTTTTTGTATGCCTGTCGCAAAGTGAAATCTGGGTAACCCTTATCCAGAAATCTCTGTCTCAGGTCACCTGCTTCTCTCTTGAAGTCGCACAACTGTGAGCAGTTACGTCTTAGCCGTAGGTACTGTCCCCTTGGTATACCTCTTTTAAGCGGTGTGGGGTGGTGACTCTCCCAGCGTAAAAGGGAGTTGGTGGCTGTAGGCTTACGGTATATTGTCGTCATCAACTCGCCTGTTTGTTTTTTAGAGATCAATACATCCAGAAATGGTAGAGTTTCACCCCCAAACTCAAACGTAAATTTCAGATTTAACGAGTTAACGTTCAGCACCTCTAACATGGCAACAAATTCATCTTTTGTGCCATTCCATATGATGAAAACATCATCGATGAATCTGAGCCACAGGCCGATTTTATCGGAAAAAAGTGGTGGACTGTCGCCAAAGACGGTGGATGCCTCCCACCAGCCGAGGTATAGGCCCCCTTTAGGGTTAGGCAGAGTCAGGGCCCCCTTTAGATTTAGGCAGAGTCAGGGCCCCCTTTAGGCAGAATCAGGGCCCCCTTTAGGTAGAGTCAGGGCCCCTTTTAGATTTAGGCAGAGTCAGGGCCCCCTTTAGGCAGAGTCAGGGCCCCCTTTAGGCAGAGTCAGGGCCCCCTTTAGATTTAGGCAGAGTCAGGGCCCCCTTTAGGCAGAGTCAGGGCCCCCTTTAGATTTAGGCAGAGTCAGGACTCCCTTTAGGCAGAGTCAGGGCCCCCTTTAGGGTTAGGCAGAGTCAGGGCCCTCTTTAGATTTAGGAAGAGTCAGGTCCCCCTTTAGGCAGAATCCGGGCCCCCTTTAGGTAGAGTCAGGGCCCATTTTAGATTTAGACAGAGTCATGGCCCCCTTTAGGCAGAGTCAGGGCCCCCTTTAGACTTAGTCAGCGACCCCTCTATATTTAGGCAGAGTCAGTGCCCGCGTTAGATTTAGGAAGAGACAGGGCCACATATAAGGTGAGTCAGACAGGTCCCCTTTTAGGGTTAGGAAGAGTCAGGGCCCTCTTTAGGGTTAGGCGGTGTCAGGGCCCCCTTTAGATTTAGACAGAGTCAGGGCCCCCTTTAGGCAGAGTCAGGGCCCCCTTTAGGCAGAGTCAGGGCCCCCTTTAGGTTTAGGCAGAGTCAGGGCCCCCTTTAGGGTTAGGCAGAGTCAGGGCCCCCTTTAGATTTAGGCAGAGTCAGGGCCCCCTTTAAGGTTAGGCAGTCAGGGCCCCTTTTAGGGTTAGGAAGAGTCAGGGCCCTCTTTAGGGTTAGGCAGAGTCAGGGCCCCCTTTAGATTTAGGCAGAGTCAGTGCCCCCTTTAGGCAGAGTCAGGGCCCCCTTTAGTGTTAGGCAGAGTCAGGGCCCCCTTTAGATTTAGGCAGAGTCAGGGCCCCCTTTAGGCAGAATCAGGACCCCTTTTAGGCAGAGTCATGGCCCCTTTTAGATTTAGGCAGAGTCAGGGCCCACTTTAGGCAGAGTTAGGGCACCCTTTAGGCAGAGTCAGGGCCCCCTTTAGATTTAGGCACAGTCAGGGCCCCTTTTAGCCAGAGTCAGGGCCCCCTTTGGGCAGAGTCAGGGCCCCCTTTAGATTTAGGCAGAGTCAGGGCCCTCTTTAGGGTTAGGCAGATTCAGGGCCCTCTTTAGATTAAGGCAGAGTCAGGGCCCCCGTTAGGCAGAGTCAGAGGCCACCTTTAGGCAGAGTCAGGGCCCCCGTTAGGCAGAGTCAGGGCCTCCTTTCTTATATATATAAAAAACAAAAAAAACACTTACCTGAGCCCCGCTCCCGCTCCTGCTGCTCCCGGGCGCTTCCCGACGGCTGCTGCCACCCTGCATAGGCGGCGCGGTGATGTGACGTCACCGCGCGCCTACGTCAGCAGTAGGGGCCAGCGCCCGGCAGGCTGAAGGCCTAACACCAGCGGAGCGCAGTGGAGGAGATTAATCCCCTACTCCCAGGCCCAGTCTCTAAGCGCTCGGGACACAGGGCCCGGGCGTTCAGAGACCGGATGTGGCGGCTGGGCCCCGGGGAGCGACGGCACTGCCTCCGGGGCCCACACTGTGGACCAGCCTGAGCCTGGTTCGGCGGCTGTGCCGCCGGGCATCTCTCTACCATGAGAAATAAGGGGGCCTGCTTGCAGCGGGCCCCCTTATTCCACCGGGCGCCATACAGGAGTACCGGCTATACTCCCTGTATGGCGGCCCTGACCATCTCTATGCTGATGATACTGAATTATACACCTCTTCCCGAGACATCACTTCTGCCCTATAGCAAAATACCAGTGGCTGTCTTTCTGGTGTGTCTGATATCCTGTCCTAAATCTCACTAAAACTGAACTTGTCATTCTGCCATCTGCTAACCAACCCATGCTATATCTGTTTCAGTATTTGGCAGTTTCATTAGTTCTAGGCAGCAGGCCCACTGTCTTGGGGTCATACTAAACTATGATCTGTCATTCACTCTCTATATCCAATCCCTTGCCTGCTCCTGTCACATACACCTCAAGAACATTTCCAAAATCCATCCTTTTCTTACCGTAGCAACAACTCAACCTCTTATTGTTGCTCTTATACTGTCTTGTTTTGAATACTTTAATTTGCTTGCTTAGTAGTCTCCCTCTCTGTAAACTATCCTCTCTCTAATCTGTCCTTAATGCAGCAACCAGGCTCGTCTTCCTTTGCAGCTGATATACTGATACTTCTACCCTGTGTCAGTCACTGCACTAGTTGCCCATTCAGTACAGAATACACCATAAACTAATCACTCTCACCCATAAAGCTCTCCACAGTGTTGCACTCCCAAAATCTCCTCCATCATCTCTGTTTTCCTGGTTGAAAAAAAAATAAATCATGTAAAAATAACAGATAAAGGTTGCAAAGTTGGAGAATAAAAATAACTCTAAACTATACTTCAATTGTTTGGACCCTATAGTAACAGAGTTTACAGGACTGGTCACCCCAAGAAGGATGCCAAGATTATAAAATGGTCAAAAGTGACCTAAAGCTAAGGCCAGTAAGTAATTTTGTTATAGGTATATTGTTTGAAGTTTTTCGAAGAGATGATATCCTGAAGTATCTCAATGAAAAAATGTATAACTCCATAAAATAAAATAGCATGGGTTTATGAAGGATTGTTCTAATCAGTTCATGAGGGTTAGTTTTTGACTGGATCGGGGTGGGCATTGGTTTTCGTTATCTTGATTTGGCTAAGCATTGATTGTCGTTGGTAAGTAAAATTAGGCTAGGTTCGCACGGCTTAACTGCGGATGCAATTACGCCCCGGAATTACGCCGTGTGGACGGAGCGGGGGCGGGAGCGGGGGCCGGCACCTCACCGGCCCATAGACATTCATTACCAGCGGCGCGTGTACGCCGCTGGTAATTCACATGTCACTTATCTCCCCCCTCAGCGTATTCGCCGAGCAGGGAAAGGGGACGTAATCATAGTTCTCTATGAGAACTGTGGGGTTACCGTAGTTACTAGGACGCTTCAGCCCCTAATTGCGCACCCCCGGCGCATAAATTACGGACTGAAATACGTCCAGGATTAAGCCGTGTGTAACATGGCCTTAAAATGCTTTGCCCGGCAAAAATTTTTTTCAAGTGGGTAAGTAACTGGCTCAGTTATAGAAAGCAGTGAGTGGTTACTAGATCTTTAAGGTCGCAGCTATTATCGAACTTTTTTTTTCGTTTTTTTCCTCCTTGCCTTCCAAGAGCCATAACTTTTTTATTTTTAATCTACATAGCCACATGAGGGCTTGGTGTTTGCAGGATAAGATGTATTTTCTAATGGTACTATTGTACTGGGAAACCCCTCAAAATATCTGGGGTGGAACATGAAAAAATGCCTTTTTTGCGAGTTACATTTCATAGAGTTCTCTTTTCTGTATAAATTATGTATTATCTGTAGTCTTCTGGTAAGTGCAGTTTTGGTGATACCAAATTGGTAGAGGTTTTGTTATGTTTTTGTACGCTAAAAAGAAAAAAATCTTTTTCTTTTTTGAAAATTTTTGCTGAAATTCCATTTTCTTTGACAACTACATTTTTGTTTTTCAGTCTATGGACATGAATGAGAGCTCGTTATTTGAGGTCTAAAGTGTAGTTTTTATTGGTACCATTCTGGGATAAATGCAACTTTTTGATCACTTTTTATTTAAATGTTTTGAGGATGTGAAATTACACCAAAAAAACACAATTTTGGTATATGGAATTTTTTTTTTCTACAGTGTTTAGCATACAGAATAAATTATGTTATTTTTAAACAGATCAGACTTATACTAACGCAGCAGTACCAATTATGTGTAACTTTTTAATTTTTATTTTAAAAATGATGCATTGGGGAAATGGCAAAAGGGGGTAATTTGAACTTTATTTATTACTTGTGATGAGCGATTGTGTCAACTATCGTTATCGAGTCGATAGTTGATATCGGCAATTATCATGCCGATAGTCGATAGTCGATAACAGATTATCGCCGATGACCGTTAAAGTCTATGGGACTTTCATTCTTACACCCAAACAGGGGTGGAGAAGCTGGAATTAACATCCACAACAGCAAACTGGATACGTGCTACATCTTAGTCACAGAAAAAAACTCACAGACTATTCACTATCCCTGTCTTGTACCACAGCATGACCCTTAAACCTGCATGACCCACTAATTAAAAAGTGCCATAAGGCAGTATTATTTGAACCATCATTATACTTGAACTGGACATTGACTATCAGTGTCCTGGAACGCAGCATGACCCTTAAACATGTCTGACCCACAGATTAAAAAGTGCCTGAAAATGCAGTCTTTGAACCACCATTTTAGTTGAACTGGATATTGACTATACCGGTCCTGGTCCACAGCATGACCCTTAAACCTGTCTGACCCACAGATTAAAATGTGCCTGAAAAAGGAGTCTTTGAACCACCATTTTAGTTGAACTGGACATAGACTATCCCTGTCCTGGACCACAGCATGACCCTTAAATCTACATGACCCACAGATTAAAAAGTGCCGGAAAAAGGAGTCTTTGAACCACCATTTTAGTTGAACTGGACATTTACTATACCTGTCCTGAACCACAGCATGACCCTTTAATCTACATGACACACAGATTAAAAAGTGCCGGAAAAAGGAGTCTTTGAACCACCATTTTAGTTGAACAGGACATTGACTATGCCTGTCCTGGAGCGGAGCATGACCCTTAAACCTACATGACCCACAGATTAAAAAGTGCCGGAAAAAGGAGTCTTTGAACCACCATTTTAGTTGAACTGGACATTGACTATCCCTGTCCTGGACCGCAGCATGACCCTTAAACCTACATGACCCACAGATTAAAAAGTGCTGGAAAAAGGAGTCTTTGAACAACCATTTTAGGTGAACAGTATATTGACTATCCCTATCCTGGACCGCAGCATGACCCTTAAACCTGTCTGACCCACAGATTAAAAAGTACCTGAAAAAGGAGTCTTTGACCCACCATTTTAGTTGAACTGGACATTGACTACACCTGTCCTGTACCACAGCATGACCCTCAAACCCGCATGACCCACAGATTAAAAAGTGCCAGAAGAAAGTAGTTTTTGTAGCAGTAGTTTAGTGAAATTGACATTGACTATCCATATCCTGAACCACAGCATGACCCAAAAACCCGCACAGGTGCCCTTATGGACCATCAGCAGAAAATTTTGCAATAAGAAATAAACTATATTAAAAACAACTAGTTTTCCAATACTACTGCGGCTACAGGGAACTTGCCATTCTACTGGTGACATTGTTCCACCGTGACATTCGAATGTGAAGCAAACGAAACATATGTCCCCAGTAGGTCAACGAGGCCTGTCCGAAAATCCTGCATTCTACTGTCAAGTGGGTTGAAAGAAATTACTGATCAAGGCAGGTGAGGCTATAAACATGGATCACACAGGTTCAGCTAGTAGAGCCGGAGTTACAGTAGGTGCGGTGAGAGCCAGGGCTGGTGTTTGTCATCTATTAACAAGCAGGTTCAGATAGCAGGGCCGGAGTTACAGTGGATGTGGTGAGAGCCAGCGCTGGCGTCCGTCATCTATTAACACGTCAAAAATGCCCTTATGACGCAGCAACGAAAACAGTCGTGCTGAAGCAGAGTGCAGAAGCGGAAGTGTGAGCTAAGACCTCTAGCCTTTCTCAGTACACAGTCAAGACCTGGGTAGCGCTTGAGAAATTTCTGCCTCTACGATAACGCTTGCCCCTCCATATGAGTGCGGACTAATTGAGCTTCACTTGGAAATGCTGGTGGTTGACGCTCCTGTTCCCTCCAGGTGCCCTTTTTCTTGACTTTCTTTTTCTCGTTTTACTCAACGTGCTGGAGGATATTGTCTCTGTTCTTGGTGTGGCGAATGTGCTCCACACTCCATGTCCTCTGAATAACCTACATCTGTTCAAGTCTTCCTGTACGTCCCTTGTACAATTCAGAGGAATATTTGTATCAGCTATTTTGTACATACAAGTTTTTTAGTAGTTTAATTTTTAAAATAGGATGGAATCCCACCACATCTTTGTTTCTCTTTTTTTTTATTGTATTAAATGGATTGTCTCACTACAGTATTTGCTAGCTATGTTAAAGATCTTGCAAAAACAAGTCATTTTGCAATATGTGTCCGTTAACAGTGTCCTTCCTATTCCTGTTTTTGACAGCACCATGCCCCATAAAATTTAAAACATGACCCTTCAGCCACTGTTGACAATTGTGAAGAGCAAATGTCTGTTAGAAACCACATATGAGTTACATATGGCTTTTTTGTCACCACTGACAACAGGCGTAATTTATTATAAAATATGTATAACACAATATGCGTACAGCTGAGCTCTATGCACCAATCAGATGCACGGACTGTACTAAGAGTCTTTAAATGTTTTATGGATTAATATGGCGGCCTTCACACCACTGACAACAGGTGTAATTTACTATAAAATATGTATAAAACAATATGCGTACAACTGAGCTCTATGCGCCAAACAGACGCACGGACTGCAATAAGAGTATTTAAATGTTATGTGGATTAATATGGCGGCCTTCAAACCACTGACAACAGGCATAATTTACTAGGAAATATGTATAACACAATATACTTACAACTCAGCTCTATGCGACAAACAAACGCACGGACTGCAATAAGAGTATTTAAATGTTATATGGATTAATATGGCAGCCTTCGCACCACTGACAACAGGCGTAATTTACTATAAAATATGTATAAAACAATATGCGTACAACTGAGCTCTTTGCGGCAGACACACAGACTGCAATAAGAGTATTTAAATGTTAAATGGATTAATATGGCGGCCTTTGCATCACTGACAACAGCCTTATTTTACTATAAAATATGTATAAAACAATATGTGTACAACTGAGCTCTTTGCGGCAAACAGACGCACGGACTGCAATAAGAGTATTTAAATGTTATATGGATTAATATGGCGGCCTTCGCACCACTGACAACAGGCGTAATTTACTATAAAATATGTATAAAACAATAAGTGTATAACTGAGCTCTTTGCGGCCAACAGACACACGGACTTCAATAAAACTATTTAAAAGATAAAGAGATAAGTTAGTCCGTTTTTTTGGGAAAACTGACACGCATTGATTGCAATATAACTGAATAAACAGGGACAATTTCACCTCCTATCAGTGGTAAAAAACAATGCTTTTTCAATTGAAGATCACAGAACCCACTGAGCTGCAAAATATCTCCCTTCCTTTCAAAAGCCACTCCTGCTGACCCCCCACCCGCAACCCCGCAGCTACACACACCAGTAGATATCCTTTCTCTAACTAAATAAGAAGTGAAATTCTCTAATCTAACTCTATTCTAAGCTGTAGGTAGGTGGATAGTTTCTTGTATTAGAAGAGACTATCTCTCAGAGCCGTTAGAACAGCTATTGGTTTAAACGCAGACAGACACGTCCTGCTGTAAAGTGGCATAGGCAGAGAATGAGCTCAACACAAGAAATGCAGTTGCATAGATAAAACGAAGTCACGTGTTTTTTGCAGCCAATGAGATCCATACACTGCAAAGTGGTGACGTTTTACATCCTCCTCACCCCCTCTATCCTCGGAGCTGATTGGCTGGCCACCAAAATGACAGGAAACGCTGAAAATGTCACGATGGTAATAGATTATCTGGAAGATTGTCACCTACACTATCGCGTAATCGGAAATTTCCGATAAACCTAAAAACCGTGCCGATTTCAACTTTTGGCGAAAATATCGCTCATCCCAATTTATTACTATTTTATAAAAACTTTTTTTTTTACTTTAATAGTTATTCCCACTAGGGTACATGATCACTAGCGGGTGCGATCTCTTATCCTTTACACGTCAGTGCTATTCATTCATTACCCTGCCATAGCCTGTAAAGAACAGCCGATGCCTGCCGTGAATGGTGTAGGCTCAGCGTGTGCATATGCTCCACATACCCTTCACCCTATTTGGATGCATGGGTGTGTCGAAATGCATGACTGGTAGAGATGGGTGAATTGATTCTAACGAAGTGGAATTTGTTTAGAATTTCAGGAAAACTTCGGTTCTGAACGAAGTCGAACTTTGGGGTACTGCGGGTGAACGAAGTGTGCTTTTCATTGATAAAATGGCTGCGAGCACATGGTGTTACATGGGGCAAAGAACTCTGGGAGGAAGAAGGGCAAAGCCTGCATGACATGTGCAGAGATGAAGCCAATCAGAGACCAGCGGGATTCTGTGACGTCACTGTACTATATAAGTCCGGGCGCGACGCTGGGAGCTCACACTCTTCTCACTGTACTTATCAGGGAAGGTGCTGCTGCGGCTGATAGCTCTTACTGAAGAACTGATTTTTATACAGCGATTTTTGTGGGGTGTCTCAGCTTGTCTCAGAGACTGCTTCTCTTAACGTTCTATTTCTGATTTTTTTTGGGTACTGGATCTGAAATCCAGTGTGCGTCCACTGCAGCTGCATATACATTTAAATCCTATCTGCTTACAGCACATTGAATATCCAAGGGGGATCTCGCCAGTTCCCGTTGTATTCATTTAAAGAAAAAGCGTTTTTACAATACAAATACCACTTATTTTTTGGGCTTTAAATTTTTTTTGGGCAATTTCATCCAGGGTTAAATTAAAGGGTTTTTTTCGCTGTGGTGACCAA
>JAODAL010070099.1:0-16069 GCA_025379985.1 Phyllomedusa bahiana
CCCAAAAAAAATCGAAAAAACATTCAGAAACAGTCTCTGAGACAAGCTGAGACACCCCACAAAAATCGCTGTTAAAAATCAGTTCTTCAGAAAGCCTATCACCCCCCAGCAGCACCTTCCCTGTCAGTACAGTGAGAGGAGTGTGAGCTCCCAGCGGCGCGCTCGGTCTTATATAGTGCGGTGACGTCACAGAATCCCGCCGGCCCTCTGATTGGCTTCATCTCTGCACATGTCATGCAGGCTATGCCCTTCTTCCCTCCCAGAGTGCTTCCCCCATGTAACGCCATGGGGCTCGCAGGCCATTTTATCAATGAAAAGCACACTTCGTTCCCGCGAATCACCCCAAAGTTCGACTTCGTTACGAACCGAAGTTTTCCTGAAATTCTAAATGAATTCCACTTCGTTAGAATCGATTCGCCCATCTCTAATCCTGACCTCTGCCTTGCTGTACCTGCCACCATGCCAGTTTACTACCTGCCTGCACTCTACTACCATCATCGTCATCTGTTTCACCCGCCTGAGACTCACACATCTCTGCCTGACCCTGATATACAGTATTCCCATAAATAAAGTTATAAGCAGGTCAATATTTCATAAATTAAGTTAGAAACAAATTATATGAAATATAGTATTCATACAAATTGGTTATATGGAAAATAACGATTGATATGAAAATAATGTAAATATAGAATAATTATGATATTCTGATCTATACTGGCTAGATGTGACTTGCTTGCGATGGCGGCCGGGGTAATGTGTAGTACAGAATCTAAATCCAGAGGCGTAGTTGGGGACAGGCAGGAGGTCAGGATGGGCGTCAGAGGTTCGTGGTAAGAGATGGGCAGAAGGTCAGGGCAGGCGGCACACAGGCAAAGTCAGGAAATGTAGTGGAACGGACTGGTACACGGGTAATCAGACAGGACTTCCAAAACTCTCAAGACTAGGCAACGCACACCAACAATCTGGCAGAGAGTGCTGGGGGCGTATTCCTTATATCGGACCAGCGGCCGGCAATAGACTAATTACCAGGGTTTGGCCCTTTAAATCCAGACCAGCCGTCACGCGCGCGCCCTAAGGAGTGGGTATGCACGTGGCAGCCGGGACAGGAAGGAGCAGTGTGCACAGGAGCGTGGACGGATAAGTTAGCCGGCGCCAGGGACCGGGCAGCAGGGGGGTGGTCGCGGGGAGCGGCGGCACCCGCGCTGGACCCCCTGCAGGCAGGGGGCAATCACGGTAGGCGACGGCACCCGCACCAGCCCCCATGACATGTATATTGGATAAACCATAATTATTGCTACAGTAGTTCATAGTATATTCATAGGAAAAAAAATTTTGCTTTCATTCCCCAAATAAGAGGAAGGGAAGCTTCTTAACATACCAAGTTCTTTTTCCCAACACAAATGGAGGCAACAACCCTGTCACCAGTTGTTGCACCAACAAAATGTTTACAAAAGTAGTCTGTCACAATGCACGCCATGCCCGCACTCAGGACCGCGGACGTGCTTGTGTCAGCGTTCCTGCCTCGGATCCCCCTGCCAACATCTACTCACCTCTCCATGCTCCTGCTCTGCTCTGGTCTACTATCTGTGTCCAGTGTGCGCACGCCAGCTTTCTAAGATTTAAAGTGCCTGGTACCTAATTACCTGGCTAATGACTGACAACCACCTGGGACATAAGGAACTTCCTGGCTGTGCTCAGTGTCAGTTTGTTTCTGTTTCTGTCAGGTGTAGGAATTCATTGGGAATTGATTGAAAACATTAGAACTCTGTTTGTACCTTTCATATCAATTGATTATAGTTAGAAACTGTCTATATACTATTTGCATGAATCATTCTCTATACCTATTTCCCTTGACCAGATTAAATCAGATATTATAGGCTTGAAATACACTGCTTTTTGCAAGAGAACTACCTTCAGGATATACCTGTCCTGAATGATGCTGAAGACAATAAAATGGATTCCCTGTGGCTTATTAAGAAGAGAGCTTAAGCAAAAGCAGACTAACATGGCATAAAGAACACTTGAACATTTGTTTCGCCATCCAGCATCCGGGACAGTAAACAACTCGACGGGTTTAAAAAAATTTGGATGGTTTAATATTATGCAAAGCAAAGCAAGAAATGTATATTACCAAATATGAACTCGAGATCTTATTAACTCATCCCATCAAAAGTCAATTAACCAATGATCAGCTACACATGCTAATGACAATTCTAATTAAAACAAGTGGATATAAAATGCCATGGCTTCCCTGGGGGGTATTAAACAGAATAGCTTTCCCAGACAAACAGTGTTGATAGTAACTATCCTCGAACTAGAACTGTGCTGTATACAGCAAATATACCAATTTGAGGAGGTACAAATTGGCAAAAGTACAGAAACAAAGGTTTAATCGTACACATCATCATTTCCTACATTGATCCTGACCTAAAGAATGGGCGAATTTCTCAAAAATTCGGTTTCGGGTCCATCTTCGCCAAATTTTCCGACAAAATCGTCTTCGTTTCCGAATTAACTTCGGCACGAATCGCGTTAAAAAGCATCTATTTTCCAGGCTGCACAGAGCCTGTAGGGTGTTGTAGAACGTTTGTGCCATGCTTAAATATGCAGAGGGACTTGGTTTGGTCTTCATACAATGTTGTGTTTTAGTATGACATCGCACATGACTGGCCCGCCGCCGCTCTAGAACCTCACATAAAATGCCCTGGGCACTTAATGGGGCAAAACTAGACCAAAAAACTGAGCAGGAAACCGTAGCCTGATAAAGTCATGGCAGCAAAGGCTGGAAAAAAAAACAAACTGAGAGCTCAGTGGCAACTTAGTGACATAGTGTGGAGGTGAACGGGCGGAGCCAACAGCAGGAGGTCAGACAGTGGGCACAATGACAATTCTGGAGGTGGCAAAACATAAACAGGCCGCAGAGTGGCACAAAGACACAGGTGTGAGGTCAAGGTGCAGCAGCATGAGGTCAGCAGGGCACAATGACAAATTCTGAAAAGGCAGGAAAAAAAGGAGTAGGCCAAAGAGTGGTACAATGAAACAGTGTGTGAGGGCACGGCAGGAAGCAAACAGCAGCAGCATACAGGTCAGACAGTGGCACAATGACCACATGTGGAGGGCACGGCAGGCAGCCACAAATCAGCAGCAGAGGTCATAAGTGGCACAATGACAAATTCTGGAGGTGGCAAAACAGGAGTAGGCCACAGTGTGTGGAGGGCACGGCAGTCAGCCCACGGCAGCAGCAATGAGTTCAGACAGTGGCACAATGACACAAGTGAGGGGCAAGACAGAGTCACAGCATCAGCAATGAGTCAGAGATGGCACAATGACATACTGCATGTGGCATAAATAGTTTAGTCCACAGAGCCGGCACAATGACTGAGAGCGGAGGTCACCGGGCGGCAGCAGCATGAGTTCAGCAGTGGCACACAATGACAGAGAGTGGAGGTGATGACAGGATCAACCGCATGAGGTCAGAGAGTGGCACAATGACATTCTGGAGGTGGCAAAACGACCAGGCAGCAGAGTGGCACAATGACACAGTGTTGGATGACACGGCAAACAGCAACACAGCAGCAGCAGAGCCACATAGATGTGCACAATGAACAGAGTGTTTAGGTGGGTGGCAATAACCAGTCCCGGTAAAGACCTTGGTAGTGCAGATGAGAAACTATCAGCAGATGTGTGGCATCAGGCTGGTGGCGCATCAGAATAGTGTCTGAGGCAGGTATTTGAACCCAGACTGACGCCTAGGCATTGGTGTGTGGAAATCCAGGCCGAATCCACGCCTGATTCATCTTGACAAAGGTCAGTCCGTTCACATTTTTCCCGTGGACAAGCGGGTTCTCCTTGGGGTAACGATGGCCCGCGCCGCACTGAACACCCGCTCTATGCCACACTACTGGCCCGGCGCATGACAGCTTCTCCACTGCAAACTCGGCAAGTTGCGCCACACATCCAGATTGGCAGCCCAGAATTCCCCCAGCGATCTTCTAACGGGGTGGAGAGTGCTTGTACCAAGAAGGCCACAACCTTGTTGGTTCAGGGAATGCACCATGTCCTGGCCTGCTCGCTGCTGGCTGCTGTGACATGCCCTCAATCACTAAGCGGTGAAAGAATCTGCTCCATCTAGTGACACCAGACTTAGGTTACTGCTGATGGAGCAGGTACTGCTCCTACCCCCCCACCAACCCCCAGCAGCCGCGGCAGTAGTACGACCGCGCTTAGGACCCCCCCGGTCAGACCAGTCAGAGGAGGGACGATGCCGCACATAGGCAGCGGCCAACTGACTACGGAGGATTTCACTATAGTAAATTTGAGTGTGTCTTCCCTCTCAATAGCTGGGAAAAAGGCTCCCATTTTGGACCGGTAGCGAGGGTCCAATAGGGTGGAGAGCCAGAAGTCCTCCCTCTGCCGGATGCTGACTATTCGGCTGTCACTAGCCAGGCAAATAAGCATGCTGCGGGACATCTGCACAAGTGACTCCGAGGGGCTCCCTGCCTCCATTTCCACTGTATACTGCCACGGTGCTTGGGAGTCATCTGCCTCGTCTTCCTCATCTCCATCCACCTCCTCCAGCTGCTCCTGCTCCTCCTCTCTTGTCACCTGGGTAGAAAATCCACTCATTTCACCAGACAATGCTTCTGCTCCAATGTCCTCCTCCTCCCTCCTCCTCCATTTCAGTCCCCACCGACTCATGTGGCCACGAGATGTAGTCGCCACATCTCCAGTCCCCTGCCCAGACAGATTTTTTCAGCATCTGTTCCAGGACATGAAGCAGTGGAATGACGTTATTCATCCCGTAGTCCTGGCGACTGACAAATAACGTGGCCTCCTCGAATGGCCTCAACAAACGGCAGGTGTCACGCATGAGCTGCCACTGGCTGACATCAAAGTTACACAGGGGAGTACTTCTGTCTGCCTGGATCATCAAAAAATCGTTAATGGCCTTTCTCTGTTCGTACAGTCGGTCCCAACATGTGCAGGCTGGAATTCCAGCGGGTGGAAACATCGCATATCAGAGCGTGTTGGGGGAGGCCGTTCTGGCCGCTGCAACTCGAGAGGGTGTTCCTGGCTTTTGTACGAATGGATAAAGTGCATGCACAGTTTCCTGGCCATTTTCAGAATGTTCTGAAGATCGGTGGAAGACTTCAGGAACCTTTTACAACCAGATTGAACACGTGCGCCATGCAGGGCGCATGGACCATCCCTCCTCGGTGCAGCGCGGACACCATGTTCCTCCCATTGTCCGTCACCATGGTTCCGATTTGCAGTTGGCGCGGAGAAAGCCACACATCGATTTCTTGCTGCATGACGCGGAGCAGTTCCTCCCCTGTGTGACCTTCGTTCGCCGAGGCAAACTAGGTGTAGAACTGCGTGACACCGCTGTGCCCTACACAGTGGTATGATGGAGCAGTACTTGTGGAGGCTGAGATGGTTGTGGTGTTGGAGTAGGAGGAGGCGGACATTTGCGCAGGAGCAGCAGTTTGACAACGTGACGGAGAAAGCGGCGTCTCCTGTCCAATTTGTTGGTGTGCCTCGGCAGGAAGCACATTCACCCAGTGGGCCGTAAAGGACATGTACTGGCCCTGACCGTAGTTACAGCTCCAGACGTCCGCTCTGCCGTGTACCTTGGAACAAACCGATAAGCTCAAGGACTGACCCACTTTCTGTTCTACATATTTATGAAGTGCTGGTACTGCCTTTTTGGAAAAGAAATTACGGCTTGGAACTCTCCATCTCGGCTCGGCACAAGCCATTAGTTCTCTGAATGGTGCAGAGTCCACCATTTGGAAAGGAGGGACTGCAGTACCAACAACTTGGACATGAGCACGGTCAGCTGCTGCACCTTAGGATGGTTGGTCGCATTCTGTTTGTCTCTTTACAATCGCCTCTCTGAACGACTGCTGGCGCCATGAGTAGCGAGGAGCAGGAGCATCTGGACCGGGAGAGGATGTCAAAGAGAAACAGCTGCCTTCTGCAGAGGTGGTGGAGCCTTGACTGGCTGAAATGGCATGCGTGCCACTGGCCGCTGCTGCTGCTGCAGCGGCAGATGGACCACCACATCTGAGCCACGTTTCTTTCTCCCAGGCCACCGGATGGTGACGCTGCATGTGTTGACGCAGGCCGTTGTGCCAACGTTAGCTCCCTGGCCACGCTTCACTTTTCAGCCCCCACAGATTCTACATATACCCATATTCGACTCCTCCGGTGTCTTAGCAAAGAACTGCCACAACCGCCTAGTAGCTGATGTTTACCGCCAACCGCTCCTGCACTGAGACTTACTTGCCGCCGCTGCCTCGCTGAGCCCCTGTGCCGCTACTGTCTTGGACCTTGCGAACTGGTTTTCTACCCCGTGGCCGGCTTGGCTCCCACCTCACACTGCTGCTAGCCCTGCTGACTCGACGCCCACACAACCCACTTGTCTGGACTGCGCGCTGCCTGACGCTCTAAGGCCTGACGCCCTCTTCTCCTGACGATGATGAAGCCCTTGCTTCACCCGGCTCCCAAGTGTGCGGTCGTGCTACATCAACATCTATTTGTGTTTCATCGTCACTACTGTCCGTCATCACCCGTCTTGTAAGCCGATGCTGAGCTTCCACCACATGACCCTCTCCCATGCCACTCTCCACATCTATACTTTGCCGCCTACTGCAAGAAGCTTGGGATATTGCCCCATTTCATTCGGCTGCCAAGTAGCCTGCTGACTGCCTCCTCAAATTTGTCATCCTCGCTATATAGTGGCCTAGAGCCCAGACCACATAGTTATATCCCTGGCTGAGGGAATCTGGATGGTGACAGAGCGGGCTGGGACAGGTGAGTGCCCGCTGTACCCGCTCCCGGCCATGCCACTAAGTGTTAGTCTGAGGTTCCCACCGACTCTTGGCTGTGGGTTTGTAGATGTCATCTGGGAGGAAGATGTATGACCTAGTCAACCAATCAAGAACCGCTTGGGTTAGCTGAACAACACACGGCCGCTAGATGACAGCGGCAGTTGTTGGCCTCACCGAGTGACCCCTAGCTCGACGTCACCTTTGCTGGTGCTGCACCTGGGCCCGTTTCAGAATGTTTGTGCCACTGCCACTCGCAGTTGCATAGCTGCCACCCTCCTGTCTGACATACGTTTGTTTCTAAAATGTACAGACACTGTTTTGGATTGAAGCTATCTGTATATGGATAAATATACCCTGTTTTGACTCCAAATGAACCCAGTAACAACTTGGGTAACCCTCGGATATAAATGCGCTCCACAAATGGCCAGGAAAAAATTACTTGTATGTTGTACTGTTTAAAAGCACTTGTGTTTTACAAATAGTAAAAGCACAAACAGCTTAATATATCCTTCGCTTGTAATTATTGCTACAAGAAAAAGTGTATATATTTCAGGTGTTTGAAAAAAGACTTTTAATTTTTGTCAAGCACAGCACAAACAACGCTTAATTAACGCCCTGGATGAAAATGGCGCAATAGAATTGTCCACACAAACTATAGCTTTGTAGCGTGTTCAATGGTTATTTTCTACGCCACACAACAAGAATAAAATTGTAATTAACCTTTTGCTTTGTGAATTAGTCTACCAAAAAAAAAATATGATATTTGGCGTAGAAAAAGACGGTTTATTTTTGTAGCACACCAGTCAAAACAACGGCTTAATTAACCCCCTGGATGTAAATGTTCGCAATAGAATTGAAGCCACCACAAACTAGTAGCATGTATCGTGTTACAATGGCGTATTTTCTACGCCACACAACAAGATATAAAAATTGTAATTAACCTTGCTGTGAAATTAGGCTTACCAAAAAAAAAATATATATATTTTCGTTGAAAAAGACGTTTATTTTTGTCAGTCAACACCAGCAAAACAACGCTTAATTAACCCCTGGATTTAAAATCGCAATAGAATTGAGCCGACCACAACTAGTAGCTTTGTAGTCGTGTTACAAAGGCTATTTTCTACGCCACACAACAAGAGATAAAATTGTAATTAACCTTTGCTTGTGAATTAGGCTACCAAAAAATATATATAATTGCCGATTGAAAGACGGTTTATTTTTTCAGCACACCAGCAAAAAACAACGCTAATTAACCCCTGATGTAAATTGCGCAATAGAATTGACCACCACAAACGAGTAGCTTTTGTAGCGTATTACAATGGCGTATTTTCTACGCCACACAACAAGAGATAAAATTGTAATTAACCATTGCTTGTGAATTAGGCTACCAAAAAAAATATATATATTTGTCGTTGAAAAAGACGGTTTATTTTTGTCATCACACCAGCAAGATCAACGCTGGGAATTAACCCTTGATTTAAAATTGCTGCAATGAATTGTGCCACTCACAAACAATTACTTTGTGTAGCGTTTTAGCAATGGTGTATTTTCTAACGCCACACAACAATTAGATAAAATTGTAATTAACTTTTGCTTGTGACATTAAGGGTGCTGAACCAAAAAAAAAATAATATATTTGTCGTGAAAAAGACGGTTTATTTTTGTCAGCACACCAGCATAAACAAACGCTAATTAACCCGTGTATTTAAATTGCGCAATAGAAATGAGAGCCACCACTAACTAGTAGCTTTGTACGTGTTACAAATGGTGTATTTTCTACGCCCACACAACAAGAGATAAAATTGATAAAGTTAAACCATTGCTTGTAATTAGGCTACCAAAAAAAAAAATATATATTTGTCGTAGAAAAAGACGTTTATTTTTGTCCAGCACACCAGCAGGTAAACAACGCTTAATAAACCCCTGGATTAAATTGCGGCAATCTAAAATTGAGCCACCCACGAAACTATGTAAGCTTTGTACGTGGTTACAAATGGCGTAATTTTCTACGCACACAACAAGAGATAAAATGTGAATTAACCTTTGCTTGTGAAGTTAGGCAACCAAAAAAAAAATAAATATTTGGCGTTGGAAAAAGACGGTTTATTTTTGTCAAGCACGAGCAGCAAAACAACGCATTAAATAACCCCTGTATGTAAATTGCGCAATAGAATTTAGCAGCCATAATGAAGTGTATTTTGTATATGTAAAAACGCGTTTCTTTAAATGAAGTTACAACAGTAACTGGCTTATGATCCCACTTGTATAAGAAAGTATAATGCAGCTGCAGTGGACGCACACGATTTCGCGATCCATACCCCAAAAAATCTCATAAATGAACATTCAGAGAACAGTCTCATGAGACAAGCAGAGACACCCCCACAAAATGCGCTGTGTATAAAATCAGTTTCTTCAGAAAGCGCTATCGACCCGCAGCCAGCACTTCCCGGTCATTAACAGTGAGAGGGAGTGTGACTCCCAGCGGCCCTCGGTCTTATTTAGTGCGGTGACGGGCACAGAATTCCCCCCGGTCTTTTGATTGGCTTCACTCTGCACATGTTCATGCAGGCTATTTCCCTTTCTTCCTCCCGGTGCTTTGCCCCCTGTAACGCCCTGTTTCTGCAGCCCCTTTTAAACAATTTAAAAAACCCACTTTTGTTCACCCAAATACCCCCAAAATTCGACTTTTGGTTTCCCAACCGAAGGTTTTTTCCCGAAAATTTTAAACGAATTCCACCTTTGTTGAATCATTCGCCCCCTTCAGTTTATATCCTTTCACCGTCTGACCCCTGTCCGCGATGGGTCATGTCCCTTTCACCGTCCCGGGCACGTCCATGATGGGGTTTTTAAAACCTTACCCTTTTGACCCTGTTTCCCGATGGGTATGTCCTTACACAGTCGACGCTGTCCAGATGGGTTTTTTGTCCCTACACCGCCGACACTGTCCCCCGATGGGGCATTTTCCTTACACCGTTTGGGCACTTTTTCCGCGATGGGGGCATGTCCCTTTCAACGTTGCAAGTCCATGATGGGGGCATAATTCCCCTTTCAAACCCTCCCGTGTGTCCCCCGATGGGGGATGTCCTTACACAGTCTGACGCTGTCCCCCCGATGGGTTCTGTCCTTTTAACCCCCTGACACTTTTCCACGATTGGGGCAAAGTCCTTACCCGTCTGAACCAAAAGTCCGCGATGGGTTTATGTCCTTACAAACCCTTTTGGGCAAGTCCGCGATGGGTCAAAGTCCTTTAAAATTCTGACCAGGCCATGATGGGGGTCCCGTCCTTTCACCCCTCTGACACTGTCCCCGATGGGTTCATTCCTTACCCGTCTGACACTGGTTTCCGCCCACGGGTCATGGTTTCCCTTTCACTTTTGACACTGTCCATGATGGGGTCATTTTCCTTTAACCCCTCTGACACTGTCCGCATGGGGCCTGTCCTTACACTGTCTGATACTGTCCGCGATGGGGCTGTCCTTTAAAACTGTTTTGAAAACTGTCCCTGATGGGGGCATGTCCTTTCACCTCTGACACGTTTCCCCGATGGGGAAAATCCCTTAAAACCGTCTGACACTGTCTGCAAAAAGGGGCATGTCCTTACACCGTTTGGGCACTGTCCCCTTTATGAGGGTTATTATTACACCGTCTGGGCGCTGTCCGGATGGGTCATTTTCCTTAAAACCCGTCGACGCTGTCCACCCATGGGGTTTTTTGTGCTTACCCCCGGGCCCGAAAACTGCCCCAATGGGTCAGGGCCTTACACCGTCTTTACACTGTCCGCGATGGGGCATGTCCTTACACCGCTGGCACCCGTCCACGATGGGTCATTTTCCTTAACCGTCGACACTGTCCGCGATGGGTCATGTCCTTACTTTGGCTGGACACTGTCCAAAAGGGGTCAAGTCCCTTTAAAACCGTTGACCCCTGTCCCCCGATGGGTCATAACCTTTTCACGTCTTACATGTCCCCCGATGGGTCAAGTCCTTACACCCTGGAAAACTTCCTGGGTGAGTCATTTTTTCCTTACACCGGTTTACACTGTCCGCCCATGGGTCCTGTCCCTTAAAAATTTTCTGATACTGTTTCCCCAGGGGGCATGTCCTTTTCACAGGTTGACACTTTTCCGCGAAGGGTCGTCCCTTTCACCGTCTTTCAATGGGCCATGAAAGGGAAACATGGGCCTTAAAACCATTTTTAACACTGTCCCCAGGGGGGCATATCTTTACCCGTCCCCGACACTGTCCGCGAGGGGCATGGGCCTTAAAACCGTCTGGGCCTGTCCGCGATGGGTCAGGGCCTTTTCACCGTCGACACGTCCCCCGATTGGGGGGGCTGTCCTTCACAGTTGACATGTCCGCAATGGGTCATGTCCTTTCACAGTCTGACACTGTCCCCGATTTGTCAAGTCCTTACTCTCTGACACGTCCGCGTTGGGGGGTGTTTCCTTAAAACCTTGACGCTGTCCCCGATTGGGGCATGTCCTTTTCCCCCGTCTGACACTGTCCCCCGAGGGGGCAAGCCTTTCACAGGGCTGACACTGTCCCCGATTGGGGATGTCCTTACACAGGCGGGGCACTGTCCGCAAGGGTTTTTGTCCTTTCCCCAAACGGGCCCCTGTCGCCCATTATCATGTCCTTACACAGTCTGACCCCCGTCCGCGTTGGGGTTTGTCCCTTTTTACCGTCTGACCTGTCCGGGGATGGGTTTATGCCTTAAAACCCGTCTGACACTGTCCACGATGGGTCATGTCCTTACCCCAGGGCCCCGACCCCTGTCCGCATTAAGGGCTGTCCTTTCACAGTTGCACTGTCCGCGATGGGGGTTTTGTCCTTACCCCGTCGACGCTGTCCCCGATGGGGCCCTGTCCTTACACAGTTTTGACACGGTCCCCGTTTGGGGCATGTCCTTAAAACCGTTGACGCTGTTTCCCCGGTTGGGGATGTCCTACACATTCTGAACTGCCGCGTTGGGGGCATGTCCTTACACAGGGCTGACACTGTCCCATGGGTATGTCCTTAAAACCGCCCGACCCCTGTCCATGTGGAGTCATTTCCCCTTTCACCGTTTTGACAATTTTTCCGCGAGGGTCCCGTCCTTACACTTTTCTGATCGGGCCGGATGGGTCATGCCTTACACATCCCGGCCCCTGTCCGGGAATGGGGGCCCTTTTCCTTACACCGTCTTACACTTTCCATGATGGGATCATGGGCCTTACAACCCTTTGACACCGTCCGCCGATGGGTCATATCTTTACCCGTTGACAAGGTTCCCCCGAGGGGGGCCCTTTGTCCTTCCCCGTTTGACACTGTCCCCCGATGGGGCCTGTCCTTACACCGTTTTGACGCTGGGCCGCGATGGGGTCATGTCCTTTTCACTTTGACGCCCGTTCCCCGATGGGTTTTTGTCCTTTCACCCCCCCCTGACACTGTTTCCCCGTGGGTCCCTTCCTTACACCCTCTGAAAACTTTCCCCGATGGGTCAGTCCTTACCCCCGTCTGACAAATGTCCATGATGGGGTCATATCCTTACCCCCGCTGATTCTGTCCCCATGGGGCATGTCCCTTTCCCAGTTGACGCGTCCCCGAGGGTTCTGTCCTTACACCGCCTGCACTGTCCACGATGGGTCCTGTCCTTACACCCTCTGACACGGCCGCGATGGGTTTTATGTTTCCCTTTCACCGCTGAACACTGTCGCGTGGGGCATGTCCTTACCCTGTCTGAACTGTCCATGATGGGGTCATGTTCCTTACACCTTTTGACACTGTCCGCGATGGGTCATATCCTTACACCGTCTGACCCTGGGCCCGCGGGCGGGTTTATGGCCTTACCCCGTCTACACTGCCATGATGGGGGCATTCCTTAAAACCCTCTGACACTGTCCCCCGATGGGGGCCCGTCCTTACAATGTCGATACTGTCCGCGATGTGGTCATGTCCTTACATGTCTGACACTGTCCATGATGGGGGCATGTCCTTTCACCCTCTGGGCAAAGTCCCCCGATTGGGGGCTATCCTTCACCGGTCTTACACTTTCTGCAATGGGTTTTGGTCCTTACACGTCTGACACTGCCATGATGAGGTCATATCATTTCAAACCCTTTTGCGGGTGTCCCCGATGGTTTAAGTCCTTACACAGTTTGACGCTGTCCACGATGGGTTTTTGTGGGTTACCCGCCTGACACTTTTCCCCAATGGGGGGCATGTCCTTAACCGTCTGACACTGCCCGATGGGTCATGTCCCTTTTCACCTTGGGCAATGTCCACGAGGGTAAATTTCCCTTTCACCGTTTTGACCTGTCCGCGATGGGTTTATGTCCTTACATTGTCTGACACGGTTTCCCTGATGGGGTTTATTTTCCTTACACCGTTGACAAGTCCGGGGATGGGGGAATCCTTACAAATGGGCGACACTGTCCCCCGAGGGGGCATGTCCTTTCAAAACCCTCTGCCCCTGTCCATGTTTGGAAATCATGTCCTTTCACCCTTTTGTCATTTTCCGCGATGGGTCCTTTTCCTTTTCACTTTTGATACGCCCCGTTTTGGGGGATGTCCTTACCCCGTCTGGGCACTGTCCCAATGGGTATGTCCTTTTCACCGTCCTTTCACTGTCCCTGATGGGATCATGTCCCCTTTCACCATTTTTACACGGGCCGGGATTGGGGTTTAATCTTTACACCCCCGACAAATGTTCCCCGATGGGTCATTTTCCTTTCACCGTCTGAAAAATGTCCCCGGGTTGGGCAGTCCTTACACCGTCGACACGTCCACGATGGGGGCATTTCCCAAAAACAGTCGACACTGTCCGCAAAAGGGTCTTTTCCTTACACAGTCTGGCACTGTCCCCCGGTTAGTCATGTCCCTTTCACAGTCTGACAATTCCCGATGGGTTTTTTGTCCTTTCACCGTCTGACGCGGGCCCCGATGGGTCATTTTTCCCTTAAAACAGTCTGGGCACTGTCCGCGTGGGTCATGTTTCCTTTTCACAGTCTGACACTTTCCCCGATGGGTCATGTCCTTACACAGTCTGGCACTGTCTGCATTATTAGAGGATTCCTCAAAATAAGATTTAAGGTTTTGGGTTATACTGCTGGGACTTCCACCGATCAACTGAAATCCATTGGGGAACCTAGGAAATAGCAGGGAAATTTCCTTTCCAGCTTCACCACAGGTAAACTGGAGAATTACATGGTGCTCAGAGCAAATTAATGTGCTGTACATGTAATGTATGGATGTGTAGGGTCTTCCAGATGGAAGAATGCAATTTGTAGCTGATTTCTGGTCCAGTTAATTACTGGAGGTCTCAAATAAAGGAGACCCCTCTATTAACTCTAATTCTCTAATAGATTGCATGAGAAGCATTTTCCTAACCAGAATAGACCTCCAATGTTACATTTGCAGCACTTTATTATCATAAACATGATCGGACACTTACCTTGTGTATCATCCACACAGGATGATGGTACGTAGGTGTCCATAATCTGAAAAACCAATGAAAGGAAAGATTATTTGAGCTGCTACAGTCCATAACAATAAATACAGCATTTCTGTCATTGTATATAGCAAATGGAGAGCACAGCATAAGAACAAATTATCTATAAATCTATAAAAAGCAGAAAAGTTCTTGTATTTCAGGGTGCATAGTGTGATCACAATTCACTGGTCAATGTGTATTCATAGAAGGGATTGGCAAAGGAGAGAGCAGAGAAGTAGCAAGTAGAGAGGTGGATCAGCCGGGCAGTGGAGTTAAGGATGGATTAAAGAGGATCAAGGGTGCTAGACGGGAGGCCGCAGAGAAGGTATTAAGGTCTGGGTGGGAGAAAAGGGGGAAAAAAAACTACTGTATCTGTGGATTAAAGAAAAAAAAAAAAAAAAAAAAAAAAAGTGGATTCGAGAAATGTTTTTCAGATGGTGGCAAAGTCAAAAGTTATTCTGAGGCAGCGACTGTTGTATTTGGGAAAGCGACAGTGGTAGATATAACTGCTAAACCAGTTAAGTTGGATGGGGAAAGAAGATAAATCTTGTTCTCTCAATTCTGAGTTTTAAAAAATGAGAGAAGAAGCATAAGTATAAAAAAAAACAGACATTCTGCTTTTGGGAAAGCAAGAGTTAACATTCGACTGGAGAGGTAATTTAAGATATTAGTGAATTATATTAGTATTTTTAAATTTTTGGAATTCTATGGGGGGACTTTTAAAACTGTTTTGGCTAAGACTTTTTTTTTGTTGCCCATAGCAACCAGATTCCCCTTTCATTTGATTATGCTCTGAAAAAATTAACTGGCGCTCTGTTTGGGTTGCAGGGAAACAAAGAAAGTTAGACAAAACAGTTTTCATACATGTCCCCCCCATGGTTGTTCCAGACAAAAATTTAGAAGGGGAACTAGGAAACCCCGGACGACCCTTGAGGGAAACCCCCAAAAAGAGGTTTTAAAAAAAAAGAGAGTGAGGATGTTTAAAGTTTTAAATTGTTGAGGTATAAGAGGATCCAAGAAAGGGTCAAGTTTGTGATACCAAGGGATGAGAGAACCCATAGCTGGGGGGAGTGGTAGACTGTTTCGAAGTAGAGGAAAGGTGTTATAGGAAAGCAAAAATATGGGGAAGCAGGAAAATAAGAAGGAAGGACAGGTCAAGAAAGGGGGGAGCACAGAGTAATGGAAAAGGTAAGGGGCAGGGTTTGGAGAATTTTAAAAGCAATGGGAAAAGGCAGAGGACAGGTCTAGGAGAAGCAGGAGTCTAGGAGGAGGGTAACAGAGTAGTGGAGAAGGAACAGGTCTAGGAGGAGAATTACAGAGTAATGGAGAAGAAAGAGACGGCCAGGAGAGAGAAGAACAGACAGAGAATTAGAAAAGCTTCAAGAATTGTCCTGGGAGAGTGAAGAGCAAGAGAAAAACAAGGGCAAACAGGAGAAACCAACCTAGGAAAGTGGGAAAAGAGTGAGACAAGGAGGGCCCGAAAAAGGTATCCCAGGGAGTGTACTATTGTGAGAAATAGTCCTCGAAAACCACTGACCTGCAGACTGAGAAGCTAAAGAAGAAGAGGAAAGAGCCTAGAACTTCCCCAGAACGTTTTTCTGCAGACCCCAAGAGAGCTAGGGGGAGGGTAAAGAGTAGGAAAGGAACAGGTCTAGGGAAAAGAAGACGATAGCGGAGAAAAAAGGGGCGGGCTACTTTGGATGAGGAGACAGATTATGGGGGAAAACAGAGGCAGGTTTTAGGAAGAGGGAAAGAGTTGTGGAGGA
>JAODAL010070100.1:0-16069 GCA_025379985.1 Phyllomedusa bahiana
CCAGGTTTTAGAGGCGGCCCTTTTTGACGGGATAAGGAAAAGGGGGGTTTGCGCTGACCGTGGCTGGCGGAATCATATCAGCGGACTTCTGCGACCGCCTCTCCCTTTTTTGTGGCGGAACCCGTATTGACACTACCCCATCGTCTTCCTCCTGGTCCACTGATGAAGCGCTCGCAGCAAATTCTGCGGAAAAGACCAGGTTGGATCCGCAATGTCGTCATCATCATCATCATCAACACAGGTGACTTGGTCGTCCTGACTTTCTGCATCCAGAAGCTGCGGGCTACAAGCAAGGGGCACTGCAAGGCATTGCCGACCGCCCGGATTTTTCCCGATTGGACCGGCTTCCTTCACCTCCTCTTATGGCATCAGTAATTTGGGCGTCAGAGCAGACTAAATCTTCCTCTTGATCTTTTAACATGCCTTCTGACCCCAACCGCATTTTGTCATCAAAGAGGTCTTCAGACAATGGATTATCCACAGTGGTCGGTACACGAGTTGACATTTGGGCTGCTTCATGTTGGACGGATGCTGATGATGCTGATGATGACATTTGTGGCCGTGACTGGGAGGTAAGACTGCTAGATGCAGATTGCATTAACCACTGAAGTCACAAGGCATTATGGGAAAGGAGCTGGAAAGCTCACTGCGCCCTCTATAGGTTGTAACAAATCCTCAATTTACTTCTGATTCACTGAATCTTTGAGAAGCAAAAAGGAATAATGTCAAGCCAATATTGCTCATCTACATACGCGTTTCGGGGTTTTGCCCCTCATCAGGGGTAGAGCAGAGCGATATTGGCTTGACTGGTGGGAGGAAATGGTGGGTATGAGGAGGGGAACATCTCTCCTTATGGAGAGCACCAGTTAAGGTGTGTAGTGTTTTGTTTTGCCTTTTAGCCCACTACTCAGCATCTGCATATCCAAGGCATTAGGGGAAAGGAGCGGAAAGCTCACTGCGCCCTTTTATAGGTTGTAACAAATCCTCAATTTACTTCTGATTCACTGAATCTTTGAGAAGCAAAAAGGAATAATTGTCAAGCCAATATTGCTCATTACATACGCGTTTCGGGGTTTTGCCCCTCATCAGTGTAGAGCAGAGCGATATTGGCTTGACTGGTGGGGGGCCCAATGAGTGGGTATGAGGGGGAACATCTCCCCTTATGGAGAGCACCAGTTAAGGTGTGTAGTGTTTTGTTTTGCCTTTTAGCCACTACTCGCATCTGCATATCAAAAGGGCATTATGGGAAAGAAGCTGGAAAGCTCACTGCGCCTCTATAGGTTGTAACAAATCCTCAATTTACTTCTGATTCACTGAATCTTTGAGAAGAAAAAAAGGAATAATTGTCAAGCCAATTTTGCTCAGCTACATACGCGTTTCGGGGTTTTGCCCCTCATCAGTGTAGAGCAGAGCGATATTGGTTTTGACTGGTGGGAGGCAATGAGTGGGTATGAGGAGGGGAACATCTCTCCTTATGGAGGCCCCAAGTTAAGGTGTGTAGTTTTTTTGTTTTGCCTTTTAAGCCCACTACTCAGCATCTGCATATCACAAGGCATTATGGGAAAGGAGCTGGAAAGCTCACTGCGCCCTCTTTAGGTTGTAAAAAAATCCTCAATTTACTTTGATTCACTGAATCTTTTGAGAAGCAAAAAGGAATAATTGTCAAGCCAATATTGCCTCATCTACATACGCGTTTCGGGGTTTTGCCCCTCATCAGTGTAGAGCAGAGCGATATTGGCTTGACTGGTAGGAGGAAATTTGAGTGGGTATAAAGGGAGGGAACTCTCTCCTTATGGAGAGCACCAGTTAAAGGTGTGTAGTGTTTTGTTTTGCCTTTTAGCCCATACTCAGCATCTGCATATTCACAAGGCATTATGGGAAAGGAGTTTGGAAAGCTCACTGCGCCCTTATAGGTTGTAACAAATCCTCAATTTACTTCTGATTCACTGAATCTTTGAGAAGCAAAAAGGAATAATTGTCAAGCCAATATTGCTCATCTACATACGCGTTTCGGGGTTTTCCCCCTCATCAGTGTAGAGCAGAGCGATATTGGCTTGACTGGGGGGAGGCAATGAGTGGGTATGAGGAGGGGAACATCTCTCCTTATGGAGAGCACCAGTTAAGGTGTGTAGTGTTTTGTTTTGCCTTTTAGCCCACTACTCAGCATCTGCATATCACAAAGCATTATGGGAAAGGGGGCTGGAAAGCTCACTGCGCCCTTATAGGTTGTAACAAACCCTCAATTTACTTCTGATTCACTGAATCTTTGAGAAGCAAAAAGGAATAATTGTCAACCCAATATTGCTCATCTACATACGCCGTTTCGGGCTTTTGCCCCTCATCAGTATAGAGCAGAGAGATATTGGCTTGACTGGTGGGAGGCAATGAGTGGGTATGAGGAGGGGAAACATTTTCTCCTTATGGAGAGCACCAGTTAAGGTGTGTAGTGTTTTTTTTTGCCTTTTAGCCCACTACTCGCATCTGCATATCACAAGGCATTATGGGAAAGGAGCTGGAAAGCTCACTGCGCTGAAGGACAGATTGGTGACAATGTTCGTTACTTAGATTCACAGGGCCCTGACCCAGCGATGACAGGCCTGACGGTCCTGCAACTGACGATCCGCTGGCATGCGTGTTGTCGCCAGCACTGGAAGGAGCACCCTTTTCTCGTACCTCTACCTCCATGTGCTAACCCCCTCTTTGCTCGCTTACCACATGCATTTCGCTCCATGTTCAGAAATATAAAAATTTGAGAAGGTATGGAATAGTTTTGGAAAGTCTTTATTAAAAGACGGCAAATCACAGCAAATTTTCAATCCCTCTAATCAAATAAAATTGCTGGATTCAAATTTAACTGCAAGGTGTCTATCAACAAATCTGGATGGGCAAAAAATAAAAAAACACGTATCTGTTATTTTTTTCGGTATAATACACGGTATTTTTTGCACCTTTCAATTCACTGTGGTGACTATAGAATTGCTGTTTTAAGATTTACGTGGATGCTGCGTCAATGAACAAAGCTGGGTGCGCAAAAGTCAAAAAACACGTATCTGTTATGTTTTCGTTAATACACGGTATTTGTAGCACCTTTCAATTCACCTGTGGTGACTATAGAATTGCTGTTTTAAGATTTACGTGGATGCTGCGTCAAAGAACAAAGCTGGGTGCGCAAAAGTCAAAAAACACGTATCTGTTTATGTTTTGTATAATTACACGGTATTTTTTGCACCTTTCAATTCACCTGTGGTGACTATAGAATTGCTGTTTTAAGATTTACGTGGATCCTGCGTCAATGGGAAAAAAGCTGGGTGCGCAAAAGTCAAAAAACACGTATCTGTTATGTTTTCGTATAATACACGGGATTTTTGCACCTTCAATTCACCTGTGGTGAATATAGAATAGCTGTTTTAAGATTTACGTGGATGCTGCGTCAACGAACAAAGCTGAGTGCGCAAAAATCAAAAAACACATATCTGTTATGTTTTCGTATAATACACGGTATTTTTTGCACCTTTCAATTCACCTGTGGTGACTATAGAATTGTGTTTTAAGATTTACGTGGATGCTGCGTCAATGAACAAAGCTGGGTGCGCAAAAATCAAAAAACATGTATCTGTTATGTTTTCGTATAATACACGGTATTTTTTTTCACCTTTCAATTCACCTGTTTGGGGACTATAGAATTGCTGTTTTAAGATTTACGTGGATGCTGCGTCAATGAACAAAGCTGGGTGCGCAAAAGTAAAAAAACACGTATTTGTTATGTTGTCGTATAATACACAGTATTTTTTGCACCCTTCAATTCACCTGTGGTGACTATAGAATTGCTGTTTTAAGATTTACGTGGATGCTGCGTCAATTAACAAAGCTGGGTGCGAAAAGTCAAAAAACACGTATCTGTTATGTTTTCGTATAATACACGGTATTTTTTGCACCTTTCAATTCACTGTGGTGACTATAGAATTGCTGTTTTAAGATTTACGTGGATGCTGCGTTAATGAACAAAGCTGGGTGCGCAAAAGTCAAAAAACCCGTATCTGTTATGTTTTCGTATGATACACGGTATTTTTGGCAACAAACAACCTGTGCTGACTACAAGATTGCTGGATTGTAATTTAACTGCAAGGTGTATATATCAACACAGGTGGAATTGATAAAATTGAAAATGAACACCTATCTGAAATGTATACTAATAATAAAAGTGGAGTTTTGCACCTAACAAAGAGAACTGCAGTTACTAGAAATTATGTGTATCCAATATAAGTTCAGGCTGCCAATATCCAGGAAATATTTCAATAGCAAACTGTTAATAATAAAAATATTGCAGTGCAATGTCTAAACTAAGTCTTGGTGAACTTTATCCAGTGTTCTTTATAGATAGAGCTTGTCTGTGTTCGCCTGCTGGCCCCCCACAGTCCCGCCAGTGGAAGCGACCTGGTAGTTTCCCGCCGCAGCAAGTCCATCCCGCTTTGCGGCGGGCTCTGGTGAAAACCGGGTGCTACTTAGATTCCGCTCCCTGGTGCGGCTTACACCATCGCTTGCGATGGTCCAGCGAATCCACTACCACCTGTCGTAACAGAGGGAGTGCTAATTGGCTTTTGGAGCGCAGATTTTGATGGGTGCCATGTCATATTTGCAAATCCCCCAAAGTACCAGAACAGGTGAAACCTTCCAGAAGTCACCCCTCAGGGATCTCATCTAGGGGTGTATTGTGTATTTTGGGTGCACAGGTGTTCCAGAGTTTATTTTTAGTATTGGGGGGAAAAAACGCAGTTCCACCATTGTTTTTTGGGCTTCATTTTTACAGTATTTGACGTACGGGATAAATTACAGGATAATTTTACTATGGGGGTAGGTAAAGTTGCAATGACATACATTTTATATAGCTTTTTATGTTTTATTACTTTTACACAATAGAAATAGGTCTATAAAAAATTACATTTTTATGTTATCCTATTTTTACAGCCATAACTTTTTCATTATTCTGTATATGGAGCTGATTATTGGCTTGTTTTTTTGTGGGATGAGTTGATGTTTTTATTAGTACCATTATGAGGGGCATATAACACTTTGATCACTTTTTATTGAGGTTTTTGTGAGGCATTTTTAACAAAATACAGCAATCCTGGTAGTGTTTTTTATTTTTTATTTTTTACAACGGTCACCGTGCGGTATAAATGACATGCTAGTTTTACTCAGCGGGTCGATACGATTACATAGATACTCAACTTGTATATTTTTTTATGTTTTACTGCTTGCACACAATAAAAACACTTTTATTGAAAAAGGAAAACATGTTTTTGCACCGCCGCAGTCTGAGAGCCATAATTTTTTTATTTTTCTGTGTATGGAGCTGTGTAGGCGCATGTTTTTTGCGGGATGAGTTGACGTTTTTATTGGTATCATTTATTTGGGGAAAGACCTTTTGATCAGTTTTAAATCCGTTTTTTTGGAAGGCAGGGTGACGAAAATACTGCAATCTTAGTATTAGTGTTTTTTATTTTACTTAGTGTTTTTTATTTTTATTTTTAATAGTGCAGTATTTTAACAATGTGCAGTATCCATGACAAGTTAGCTTTACTCTGTGGGTCGATACAATTACAGCGATACCCAATTTATATAGGTTTTTTTTATGTTGCAGCACTTTAAAAAAAAAAGTGTTTAATTTTTATGCATCACTATCTTCTGGGAGCCATAATTTTTTTTTTTTTCGTATACAGAGATGTGTAAGGACTTTTTTTTGTGGGATGAACCGATTGGTTGACTACAGAGTAAATCTTCTACATTTATGTCACTGAAATGCTCAGCTAGTTATAGAGGAGCTAAGTCTGTTAATCGCTGTTATAGAACCATGCACAGCCTGACCAAGCAGTGCAAGTCTAAAGTTGCCTGTGACTCGGTGAAACAGCATGGTGAGCCAACCCTTTTAAGGTTCATATTCATCATTTAACATAAAATCATGAGTATATTTTTCCGTTAACTAGCATTACGCATATGCATTTGTTGCCTGTAATGAGCATTTTCATCGGCTGACCACCATAAAGAAGTTCCCTGGTTGCATATCATAGGCATGTTCTCAGTTTCAGCTATAAACCAATACAGAAGAGATAGAAGCCAAAAAATTGCATGAGAACATTTCCATGTGTAAAAGTAGTTAGGTGAAGGGGCATCATGTTTTACCACTTCCTTAATGCGAATGGTAGGGGTGCATTTTGCTTTTATAGTCGGTGTATACTATTATTACAGCTCTAACTAAAATAACCAAGGATCACTCGTGTGTATAGGCAACTTTAAATGACAGGAAACAAAATTTTTCTTTTAAATCAGATATCATATAAGCAACGATACAAATCACAAAAAAAACTGACATAACAAACAGGACAATAGAAACCTTATGGTCCAATGTTATTAACATACAATAATTACAGCATTGAAGAATTATATAGTGTATGAATATATTGAGATTAAAGTACTAAAAATATGACGTTTTGTAGAAACAAGTCTTTGTGCTGTTTGTTTTTCTTTGATATCTTTTGAAATTGGAACTTTTTTCTAAGGTCTAGAACGTCTTGATTTCCTTTGTCCTAAATATAGAAACGAGGAACAACATTCATTTGATAGAAATGAGGTTTTGAAGCATTGGTGTTGGGCTCTGGTCTTATATCCAAAATATTTCGGTCTACGGTGGGCTCCAGAGTAAACTTTTGTAGTATAGTGGTTAGAAAGAGGAAGAGCTCCATGCGAGCCAGGCCTTCTCCCATACAAATGCGCTTTCCTAAAGAGACAAAATGAGCATGCACAATAAGAATAAGTCATGGTAAACTTTAAAGGGTTTTGAAGCACCATCATCTACAAACCGGAGTAAAAAGTGACGGCCGTGGCACCCCTAAAATGCTTCATGTCCTCTGGGAGGTGCTGCAGGGAAATTGAACATTTTGGTGGAGAAATTTCTAAAAATAAACTACTAGTCAGCTCCTGGGACCTCATTAAAATGACGGAGTAGCAAAACAAAAACAAAAGACCGGAGAGATGTGGAGGAAAATGTGGAGGAAGTGGACAACCCTTTTAATGCATGTACAGTTTTGTAGTACACAAAAGCCTCATATATGCAAAAATGTATGACTTTTGTGTTTTTGTAAAGAGGATTGGTATTAACCAGAGTGGGCAGGGTCTGCCGTCTCCCAACACATTTGCTATTTTGCACCAGAAAGTGGCATACAATATAATGGATGTCTATGACAGCAAAAAGCTAGTGTAGATTTCATTTTCTGGTACACCAACAGCTAAAATGTATTAGTAGACATGCACTTCTGAATAGATTTGGTGAATCTTATTCAAGCCTATTTTGTTATAAAGGGGTTTTCACCTCTCAGTCATCTAAAGCATATTGAAAGCATATGACATACATTTCTGATTGGATCGAGTTCCATCTTTTAGAACAGGTCTTTGAACTACACCCAGAACTGAAAGGTAGCTGCTCATGTGCAGCACTCTCAACACTGTTCTATGGAATTGTGCTTGGCTATACTCGGGAAGTTCCAAAGAATAGAATTGAGAGTGACACACATTCATGAACAACTCTGTTTTTCATGGAGAAGCTCAGTGCTCATATTCAATTATAGAAAGACCAAGATTGTCCATGCAGCACAATTCAGTTTGTCACTAAGTATGATTTGGCGTAATGTCTGAATATGTTGCCAATAGTTTCCCAGAGGATTGCAGCCACACTTGGTGAATTTAATTAGTTCAATAAGATATTGTGGGTGAAATGCATATTTTAGAATTAAATCTATTTCTAAAGGTGAAATTCACTCCAGATGTTGGTAACAGCCCATCCAATCCACACAGGCAAAGAAATGAAACCATAGATGTCGTAGATAACTAAGTTATGTGTAATAATGAGAAATGACACAGGGAAAAAGTATGCACGTACCTTTGCATGATGCAAGATGCCAGGTGTTTAGAAGAACGCGCTGATCAGCACGTTCTTCTAAAGCGCGGGGGTGGGGCAGCCGTGGGGATAGTGCTTTAGAAGAACGCGGTAATCATGGAAGACGGCATTTAATCATAGCTCTCTATGACAGCTATGATTACCGTAATTACAAGGTGTATTTTAGGGTGCATTGCAGCACAGTCATGCACCAAAATATGCCCTGAAATAAGCCGTGTGAACATACACTTACTGAAATGTATTTAAAACTTCGTACAGAAGCCTTTGTTGGTGAAGGCAAGATGCCTCCTGTATGGAGAATTAGTGACATGCATTGGTCAGGTGGGTTTTTTGCCCATTCTTCCACACTCTTCAAATCCTGAAGGTCCTGTGGGCTTAGATTTTCTATTGGACTCTGGTAAGGTGACTGGCTAGGCCATTCCAGCAGCTTTATTTTCTTTCTCCGAAACTAACTGAGAGTTTTCTTGGCTATGTGTTTGGGATCATTGTCTCGGTGAAAAGTCCACCCTTGTTTCATCATCCTGGTAGATGGAAGCAGATAATCAAGAATGTCTTGGTACATTTGTCCATTCATCCTTCCTTCAATTATATGAAGTCTGCCAGTACCGTATGCTTAAAAACAGCCCCACATCATGATGTTCCTACCTCCAAACTTCACTGAAGTCTGGTGTTTTTTTGGGTGATATACCTTTTGGTCTCCAAACTTGTTGTGTTATGGCATCCAGTGGGTTGAAGTTTGGTCTCATCTGACCAGTCTACATTCTCTCAGTATTTTACAGGCTTGTCTAAATGTTGTTGAGCAAACTTTAAATGCACTTGGACATGCTTTTGTTCAGCAATAGAGTTTTGTGTGGAAAGTGTGTATGTAGACCATTGAATGCATTACTTATTATTTTCTTTAAAACAAATGCACCTGATGATTTCAGGTCTGTCTGTAGCTCTCCACATGTGTCCTTGACTCTTGGACAACTCTTCTGATAATTATTTTCACTCATGTGCCTACAGGGAGCACCTGGTCGTGGTTGATTTATGTTGAAATTATGTTCTTTCTACTTCGGATTATGGCCCCAACAGTGCTCACTAAAACCTCCAGTAGTTTAAAAATTATTTTGTAACCAATGCCATCAGTAGGTTTTGCAATAATATGGTTGTGAGGGTCTTGGGAGAGCTCACTGGTCTTACCCATCATGAGATGTTTCTGGTGTGGCACCTTGGTAATGAGACACCTTTTTATAGGCCATCAGTTGAACCACCTGATATTATTTTTCAAATGGCATGATTGCTTTCTAATTAATGATAGATTTCAGCTCGTGTCATGACCTCCCATGGGTTTTTTCACCTTTTTTTTTTTCATGTGTTCAATACTTTTCTCCATGTCATTTCCCATTATTAGAGATAACTTCATTTATGGACATATATGGTTTGATGTCTTTGCCTGTGTGGATTGGATGGGTTGTTATCTGCATCTGGTGAGAATTTCATGTCAATAGCACCTTTAGAAGTATATTTACTTAGAAAATCGGTGAGAAGCTCAATATTTATTTCACCAGCTATATAACATGACAAATTTAGGTCCACTTTGCTAAATATATTAAATGATTTTCTTTTTTTGCATCAAATTACTGTATGTCAGCATTCTATTTTTCACATTTGTAATATAAGGTTTTTAATAATTAGACAACTGCAGCAGGTAAAAACTTATTATATGTATCATGTTTACCAACCCAATATTTGCAATCCGCTGGCTAGAGATGGGCGAATTTATTCTAACGAAGTGGAATTCGTTTAGAATTTCAGGAAAACTTCGGTTCGGAACGAAGTCGAACTGTGGGGTACTTCACGTGAACGAAGTGTGCTTTTGATTGATAAAATGGCTGCGAGCACGGGGCGTGACATGGGCAAAGAACTCTGGGGGGAAAAAGGGGCATACCTGCAATGACATGTGCAGAGATGAAGCCAATAAGGACTGGCGGGATTCTTTGACTCACCGCACTATATAAGTCCGGGCGCGACGGGGGGCTCAACCGCTCTCTCTGTACAGTTTTGGTAAGGGCTACGCGGCTGTTATGATAGCGTACTAAAGAACTCATTTTTAACGCGATTTTGGGGGGTGTACACTTGTCTCGAGACTGCTCTCTTAAGTTCTTTTTCTGATTTGGGGGGGTATTGCATTGAAGTGCAGTGGTGCCCATGCAGCTGCATAACATTTTAATGCTATCTCTCACAGACATTGAATACCCAAGGGGATCTAAGCCGTTCCTTTTTTTAATTATTTAAAGAAACAGCGTTTTTACAACCCAAAACCCACTTCATTTTTGGTGCTCAATTCTTTTGCGCAATTTACATCCAGGGTAATTTTAAGTGTTGTTCTATGCTGTGGTAACTAAAAAAAAACCGTTTATTTACCCCCCAAAAAAAATACTTTTTTCCCTGTGCATAATTCACAAGCAAAGGGTTAATTCCCAATTTTTCCTCTTTTGTGTGGGTAAAAAAAACCGCATTGAAACTTAAACAAAGCGCTATTTTTGGGTTGCTCAATTTTTTGCGCAATTTACTCCATGTTAATTAAGCGTTGTTCTGTTTTTGGGTGATAAAATAAACCGTTTTTTTCACCCCCAAAAAAAAAATTTTTTCCTGGCATAATTCACAAGCGAAGGTTAATTACAATTTTTCCTTTTTTTGTAGTGTAAAAAAAAAAGGGCATTTAACACGCTACAAAGGGGTAGTTTTTGGTTGCTCAATTCTTTTGCGCAATTTACCCCAAGGGTTTTAATTAAGCGTTTTTCTGCTTTGTGGTGACTAAAAAAAACCGTTTTTTTTCACCCCCAAAAAAAATTTTTTTTTCCCTGTAGCTAATTCACAAGCAAAGGGTTAATTAATTTTTCCTTTTGTTGTGTAGTGTAAAAAAAGGTTGTAACACGCTACAAAGCGGTATTTTTTGGTTTCAATTCTTTGCGCAATTACATCCAGAGTTAATTAAGCATTGTTTGTGCTGTTAAAAAAAAGAAACCGTTTATTTCACCGCCAAAAAAATCTTTTTCCTGTACATAATTCATAAGGAAGGTTAATTACAATTTTTTTCCCTTGTTGTGTACGTAAAAAAACAAGCCATTGTAAACATAAAAAAGCGGGTAGTTTTTGGCTCCAAATTCTTTTGCGCAATTTACATCCGGGGGTTAATTTAAAGCGTTGTTCTGCTGTTGGGGTGACAAAAATAAACGGTTTTTCCAGAAAAAAAATAAATTTTTCCTTACATAATTCACAAGCGAAGGTTAATACAAGTTTTCCTCTTGTTGTTAGGAAAAAAACACCCCTTTGGGAACACCTACAAACCCGTAGTTTTTAGCTGCTCAATTCTTTTCCCAAATTTTACATCCGGGGTTAATTAAGCGTTGTTTGTGTTGGGTGACTAAAATAAACCGTTTTTTTCACTGCCAAAAATTAATTTTTCCTGTCTAATTCACAAGCGAAGGTTAATTAAAAATTTTTTCTCTTTTTGTGTGGGAAAAAATACACACCATTGTAACACGCTACAAAGCTGGTATTTTTGGTGCTAAATTTTTTTTGCGAAATTTTTACATCCGGGGGTTAATTACGTTTTTCTGCTGTTGTAAAAAAAAACTTCTTTTTCACCCCAAAGAAGCAATTTTTGACTGTACAAAAGGTTAATTAACCCTGTTTGTGCTTTTACTTCAGTAAAATACAAGTGTTTTTAAAAACGACACATACAAGTAAATATTTCCGGGCCATTTGTGGAGCGCAATTTTATTTTGAAGGGTTCCCCAGGCTTTTGCTGGGTTCTTTGGGAGCAAACACGGGGTTGTATTTATCAATACAGATATCTTATCAAACGTGTCTGTACATTTTAGAACAAGCAGTATGTCAACAGAGAGGGGAGGCTTTCACCTGCGAGTGGCAGTGGGACAAAATTCCCGGGGCAGGCTCAGGTTGCAGCACAGCAAGGCAGTCGCAGCAGGGGGCACCTTGAGGCCCCAAAATGCCGCGTCACCTAGTGGCCGTGTGCGACTACAACCAAGGGTTCTTGATTGGTTGATTAGGTCATCCACTTTTCCCCCCAGATGACATCTGACAACCCCCAACCAAAAAGTGGTGGGGGAACGTCAGACACAACCCCCAGTTGGGATGGCCCGGGAGCGGGGCACGGCCCTTTCTGTCCTCAACCCCCCTCCTGTCCCATCCGGTTCCTCAGCCCAAATCTACTATGTGGTTGGGGTCAGCGCCCCTATATAGCGAGGAAGAACAATTTGAGGAGGGCATAAGATTGGCAGTGAAGAAATGGGCCAATATCCCCGCTTCTTCAGTAGGCACAAAATATAGATGTGGAGAGTGGGATGGGAGGTCAGGGTTTTTAGGGATACCTTGCATACCCAAAACCGGGGATGAGACGCGTGACGAAACACAAAGATGATGTTAGCCGACCCCACTTGGGCCGGGTGAAGCAAGGGTTCATCGCGGAGAAAGGGGTCACTTTCGCGTCAGGCACGGGGTGCCAACAAGGGGTTGTGTGGCCCGGGGTCGCGGGAGCAGCAGTGTGAGGTGGGAGCCAAACATCCACGTGTAGAAAACCCCCTTCCCCAGCCAAGAAAATACGACGGGGGAGCGAGGCTGCGGCGTAGATTACTTAGTGCGAATGTTGGCGGAAAAATCCATACCGGGGGGGTGGCGTTCTTTGCTAAACACCGGAGGAGCCAAAAATTGGGGATAGAGAATCTGTGGGCAGAAAGTGAAACTGGCCAGGAAAAACGCTGGCCCACAGCCTGGGTCAACACAGCAGCGTACCACCGGTGGTGGGAAAACGGGCTCAGTGTGGGGGTCCTCCTGCCGCCGCCAACAGCAGAGCAGAGCCCGTGGCACCCGGGCCCTTGCGCCAAACAAGGCTCCACCACCTCTACAGAAGGGACTTTTCTCTTTGACTCCTCCCCGGGCCCCGATGCTCCTGCTCCCCCGCTACTAGTGTTGAGGCGATTTTTATCGACAAAGGGTTGAAATGGGGCAGGGTTTTTTTTATGGTAATCAGATTTTTCGATCACGCGAAAAAATTTATTTTAAAAATTGCGCATAATCTTTTAAATATCGCTAAATTTTGGGCGCTTCCTGACTTTTTGGCGGCCAGCCAATCAGTTACAAAATTTAATGGGTGAGATGTTTTGTGCACGTCAAAATGGGATGTTAGGGTTTGCGTTTGGGCTGGAAAAATCACAAGACCTCTTTTTAACATAAAACCCCCCCTTTCCCTGTTCTGCCTCAGTCTCTCTCAGCGTTTCATACTATTGGACGTGCGCTCGCATGTCCCCAAAATTACTCAGCGAAATCTTACAATTTTCAACAAAAGAAACCTCAAATATTAGCTGGTTAGAATTTAGACTTTTGGAAGATTTTAGGAGTTTGATTATTTCAAAGCAAAATTATTTTTTAAAAAAAGCCCGGGGAGGGAGCGGGGGGGGGAGGGGGGGGGGGGGGGGGCCTGGGGGGAAACGGGAAAAGGGCTTTTATAAAGGACACGGGAAAAAGTTCACCAAGGGACTTAGTGAAAGAAAATTGCACCCCCCAATATCTTCATTATTAACATTTTTGCTATTGAAAGATTTCCTGGATTTTGGGCATGTGAATTTTTTTTTGGGTATCACCATTTTTTTAAAATGCAGGTCTCTTTTTTAAAGGTGCAAAACTCCAGTTTTTTTTCATAAAACATTTAGATGGGTTGTTTTTTTTTAAATTTTTACCCACCACCTTTTGAAATATCCACCTTGCACAAAAAATTAGAATCCACAATATTGTAGCCCCAGCACGGGGTTGATGGGCCAAAAATCCCTTTTGGGTTTTATCAGAATCAAAAAACAGATACGTGTTTTTTGCATTTTTTGCCTTCCAGATTTTTTTCATTGAGTTTAGCTTGCATTTATATCTTATACAGAAATTTTTTATAGTACCAAGGTAAATTTAAAAAGGGTCCCAAAAAATATTTTGGTATCTCCGAATTTTAAAAACAGTTTACTTTTTTTTTTTTGGCTTTGGCGACTGCAAGCTTTGTTATTCAGATACCCCCCTTTAAAAATCTTATACAGAAATTTTTTAAGTCCCCACAGGTGAATTGAAAGGTCCCAAAAAACAACTTGTATTATAGGGAAAACCTTAACAATACGTTTTTTTTTGCATTTTTTCCCCCAGTCCTATTTTTTAAAATTTAAAATCCAGAAATTTTGTTTTGTTTAAGAGGGATTTGGGGAAAAAGCTGGATTTGCCGTCTTTTTAAAAAAGATTTTCCCAAAAAAACTATTCCATATTCTAAAAATTTTTTATTTTTCCCTTAAATGGAGCAAAATTCCAGGTGGTAAGCGAGCAAAGGGGGGGTAGCAAAAGGAGGTAGAGGTCCCAGAGAAGGGGGCTCCTTTCCCGTGCTGGCAACAACACCTTGCCACATCATCGGGTTGCGGGGGACCTTTTCAGGCCTTTGTCATCCCCTTGGGTTTCGGGGGCCCCTGGGGGAATCTCAGTAATGAACAGCGTCCCCAATCTGTCCTTCAGGGGTTTTAATTTGCAACTGCATCCACAGCCCTTCCCCTCCTCGTCCCCCCCATTCCCGGCCACAAATTTTCACCCCAGCCTAAATCGTCATCCTCAACATAAAGGGCAAAGGAAACCCCAAATGTCAATTTTCCCCACCACTGTGGAAAATTCCATTTTCTGAAGACCTCTTTGATGAAAAAATGCGGTTTTGGGGGCCCAAAGGCATGTTTAAAAGATAAAGAGGATTTTTTTGTTTCTCTGACCCCCAGTTATGATCCCATCAGAGGAGGAAAAGGAAACCCCGGGTCAATCGTCAAAAATCCCGGGCGGTTTTGAAACGTTTGTTTCCCCCTTGTTTTGTAGCCTGCAGTTCTGGATGCAAATGTCGGGCGACCAAGTCCAAACCCGTGTTTTATGATGGGTGATGATGACATTGCGGATCCATCCCGGTCTTTTGCAAATTTGCTTGGGGGCGCTTCCCTAGTGGACGAGTGGGAAAAACAGAAGGGGGAGTGTCAATACGGGTCCCGCCACAAAAAGGGAGAGGGCGGGTGCAGAAAACCGTGATATGATTCCACCACCAGGGGCAGCGCAAACCCCGTCCCCACTTATCGCCTCAAAAAGGTCCAGGACCTCTCAAAATGGGCCTTTTTTTAGCAAATCTCTTTATTCCCCCGCGAAGTCATATGCCCCCCTTTTCCCCTAAAACCCCATAATAGAAAGGGAAGAACCCTTTTGGGGGTTTTAAACCCCCAACCCAAAATGTCTGTCACTTTCACCCAAAAGCATAGTTGAAATGGAGGCAACACTTGGCCAAAAAAAGGGCCCGACCCCACCGGGGCCCCCAACCCCTTCACCCCCCTCTGTCCCCCGCCTCCTCCGCCCCCACCCAAGCGTTCCTCAGCTGCCCATGTCTCCAGGTCATGACCCGGGATCAGCCTGCCCTTTAGCCTCCACCGTCGCCCCAGACCACCAAAACCACCAGAGCACAAAACCACCCCTTCTCCTCCCCCCAGTTTTTTCGGGCCCGGGACGGGCCCTACAGCGGCCCCGTCTAGCAGCCAGCCTTTTTTGTCACCCGGTTTGGGAGGGAGAAGAAACACTTCTGATTTAAAAAGGATTTTTTAACAGGGATTCCCCCTTTAAACCAACAAAACGAGGGGAAAAATCGGATGCCAAATTTTCCCTGGAAATGGGAAACCCTAGAAAAAAGACGTTACCCAAAAAAGAAAAAATGAAAATTTTTCTTCAAAAAACGCCAAAAGGGGAGGGGGGAGGAAAAAATGGCGCAAACTCCCAAAAATGTTTAAGAGACTTCAAACAGACTTCCGTTTTAAATTTATCGAGGTTTTTATAGGGACCCAAGGGACAAATCTCCCTTTTTATCGGGAAAGGGGTTTGGGGTTTTATTCCCAAACAATTTTTGATCTTTTTCACACTATGTTAGCGTAATAAATTGCAAGTTCTCCTAACAATAAAAAATCATTTTTCTGACAAATCCTTGCTTTAGAAAAATTCAAAGAAAAATTTGAAAAGGGGGCAAGGGAATTTAAACAGTTTTAAGTTTATAAAAGCTTGAGGAAACCCCCC
>JAODAL010070101.1:0-16069 GCA_025379985.1 Phyllomedusa bahiana
CCGTTTCGTCGCATAATTAAGGGGTTAACCGGCCCCCCCCCGAGCGATCCGGGGTCGGGGCCCGATGGTGCGGGATGTCAGTTTGTAATATACGGGCTGACACCCCGCGCCGATCGCGCGAACTCTGCTTTAGATTTTCGCGCGATCCCAGGACGTATCCATACGTCCGGGTGCGTTAACCCCAAACGACCTGGAGTAATGGATACCCCCAAAGGGCCCGTTAAGGGGTTAAAATATTCCCAGCTTTGTTTTGTGCGTGTCCAAATTATAAATGAACTCAAGAGTGTATTTTGCACATACATCGTGGAAAGAACAAGCGACTTTTCCAAAATGTTGTTACACTCTTTTTTCTTTATTAAAAGTTTGTAAAGAGTATTTATAAGCTTTCAGTGGTAGGAGTACCGTTATGCAAAACAGATAGTATATCTTTATTGAACAATGCAATATAATCATCATCTAACACCTTGTCATTAATATTAATTATAACAATCGCCTGATTAATAATCATTAATAATCATTTTTTATTGGTCAGCTCATTAGTAATAAAACACACTTTTAGTTATTTTTAAGCTCTGATTAGTATGCATGACATAATCATTTTGAGATATCTAAAGGTCAGTGGTTCTACTGCGAATGACAGAATAGCATGGCTTGCGGTTTTATCTCTAGCCTTCTACTTCTACATATCTAACACTGCGTTAAGATATGTCCTTCACAGGGTCATAACAAATAAGAATATTGATACTTATGAGGAGACAACTTCTGTGAAAAGTTGGGTTTTCTACAACAATAATGCAAGGGCACAGAAGAAATAGATACGGTTAGATGGAAAGTATTTGTCATTAAAAAAACCTGCACACTTCAACTCATCCTTATGGAATTATAGAATTTCTGAAAGAAATAATATCCATGTCACTGTCGACCATTTTACGAAGGGTGGTAAATTTTGTCTCTAGGCAGGCACCAACTATTGGCAATATTAGTTCTCTGAGCCTTTTTATAAGTGACTCACAAATGTCAGAAACTTAGTTAACATTGAGGGGCTGCTTTAAATGCGGTCATTCTAAATGTGTTACCTGTCAGTTTATTATGAAAACAAACACTTGTTCATCATTCGTTACTAGCAGAAAATATGGAATATAGTTATATTAACTGTAATTCTAAAAATTTAATACAGTGCCTTGCGAAAGTATTCGGCCCTCTTGAACTTTTCAACCTTTTGCCACATTTTAGGCTTCAAACATAAAGATATAAAATTTACATTTTTTTGTGAAGAGTGAACAATAAGTGGGACACAATTGTGAAGTGGAACGAAATTTATTGGATATTTTAAACTTTTCTAAAAATAAAAAACTGAAAGTGGGGCGTGCAATATTATTCGGCCCCCTGACAAACTCACTCCGAAGTTCAGTGAGGATCTCTGAATGCTCCAAAAGTTGTCCTACATGACTGATGATGATAAATAATCCACCTGTGTGTAATCAAGTCTCTGTATAAATGCACCTGCTCTGTGATAGTCTGTTTAAAGTGCAGAGAGCATCATGAAGACCAAGGAACACATCAGCTAGGTCCGTGATACTGTTGTGGAGAAGTTTAAAGCCGGATTTGGATTCAAAAAGATTTCCCAAACTTTAAACATCCCAAGGAGCACTGTGCAAGCAATCATATTGAAATGGAAGGAGTATCAGACAACTGCAAATCTACCAAGAACCTGACGTAACGCTAAACTTTAATCTCAAACAAGGAGAAGACTGATCAGAGATGCAGCCCAGAGGCCCATGATCACTCTGGATGAACTGCAGAGATCTACAGCTGAGGTGGGAGAGTCTGTCCATACGAAACAATCAGTCGTACACTGCACAAATACAGGACCATTCTGAAAGAAAACCTGTTGGAGTCTGCAAAAGACCTGAGACTGGGATGGATATTTATCTTCCAACAAGACAATGATCCCAAACATAAAGCAAAATCTACAATGGAATGGTTCACAAATAAACGTATCCAGGTGTTAGAATGGCCAAGTCACAGTCCAGACCTGAATCCAATCGAGAATCTGTGGAAAGAGCTGAAAACTGCTGTTCAGAAACGCTCTCCATCCAACCTCACTGAGCTCAAGCTGTTTTCCAAGTAAGAATGGGCAAGAATTTCAGTCTATTGATGTGCAAAACCGATAAAGACATACTCCAAGCGACTTGCAGCTGTAATCGCAGCAAAAGGTGGCGCTACAAAGTATTAACTTAAGGGGGCCGAATAATTTTGCACACCCCACTTTTCAGTTGTTTTTTTTTTTTTACAACAGTTTAAAATATCCAATAAATTTCGTTCCACTTCACAATTGTTTTGTCCAAGTACAAGGAAGAAAAGTCCAGCGTACACCTCCGGCACAGGTTAAAATATTCCACAATCTTTATTCCATTAAGATTTAAAAGACATGTTCCATAACGAATCCCAAAGGGTCGACGCGTTTCGGAGAAAGATCTCCTTATTCATGACCTACTCGAACTAAGTGATCCACCTCATTTACGTAATCCCATCCTAATCACAAGACCAAGTCACGCGATATCGGGGTAATACAATAATTAATAATAACATTAATAACATTAATAATAGCACATCACATCATGTCTTTTATTCATACCATCGGGATATCTAGTGCCCAGTCTGTATATCCACCAGGTTTCTTTGGCAAGCAGTTTCTTTCTGTGGTCCCTGCCTCTAATGGGTTTATTAACCCTTTCTATGCCCTGCACTTTGAATGTTTTCGTGCTACCTGCATGTATCTCGATAAAGTCCTTGGTGGCCATAGAAATTCCCATACTTAGAAATTTTTGTGCATCCGACAGATGTCTATGGATGCGTACCTTTAAAGCTGTGGTGGTGCATCCTACATACTGTATTTTGCACTCACTGCATGTAATGAGATATACCACGAAACGTGTGTTGGAATTTATATATGAAGTTGTTTGAAATTATTCCTTTTTTGTATGAGAAAAGAATTCCTTCGAGCAATCTATATGTGTACAAGTAGTGCATCGCAAGTGACCGCAACCTTTTGTTGATAGCCAGTATGTATTAGCCACATTAATATCAGATGAAATTTAAGTAGGTGATACCATAGCTCCTAATGTTTTACCCCTTCGAGTTATAAACTTAATGTTTTCCGTTACTATTTCTCTCATGCCTTCTTGTGTAGAAAGCAGAGGAAGATATTTTTTAACTGTTTTACATATTTCATTGTACTGTGGGCTGAACGTAGTAGTAAAGGTGACCAAATTTTTGTTCTCAATATTCTTTAGATTTCTATCCATTAACAGATCAGATCTTTCTATATTGCTTATGCCTTTCATAGATTTATTCAACAACCATGATGGGTATCCCCTCTGTTTCAACATGGTACAAATATCCTGTTGTGTATTTGAAATATGTTCTGGTAACAAACAATTTCTCTTATTTCTGATGAATTCACCATATGGTATGGCTTCAATAACATGTCTTGAGTGACTTGATTTAGCATGAAGAATTGAATTTCTAGCTGTACATTTTCTGTAGGGCAAAACATCGATTCTGCCTTGATTACCCACCAATATTACATCCAGAAAATTGATGGTGTTTTGTTGCCATTCTAGAGTAAATTTTAAGCTCATATTGTTAGAATTAATGTATTCTTTAAACTGAGTGGCTTAATGTGGTGGTCCTCCCCACACCAGGAGCAGGTCGTCTATATAACGACCATACCACCTGATGTGGGGAGAAAAAGGGCTTCAATGGGATACAATGGACTACGAAAAAAATAACGTATATACATGGAGATCACAAACAAAAAGTCTTAAATCCATCCTAAAACATCAGTCTGCACAAGGTTAGTCTCACTCTGGTTATAACAAAGTATCCTTTCCTGGATTGGACACCTCGGATGATACAGTCACGTCTGACGATACATCAGATGCTTCAAGTCTGGATTCTTCAATGAGCACAAACAGAAAAAGTAAATCTAAACAAAATAGTGCTCAAAAATCGATAAAAACGGGGAAGAAGAGGTGGAAGAAAACATAAAAAGAAAAAGACAAGCCAAATCCCGATATCGCCGATATTAGAAAATCCTGTCATCAACTTATCAAGCTACATTATATCTGAGAGCCAACTGTCAGTTTTGTCCAAAGGACTGGGATCTGTGCCGACAAAAAACTTATATAGGACTATCTTGGATGTCAATTACTTTGCAAGGACCCTAACCCTAAAAAAACATTTCTCAAGTATGTCGGACTCACAACACGCGGGCGAAAGTCCAGATAACCTAAATTACAATTCTGACATTAGTAAGAGCGAAAGAGACATTAATAATTCTAATTATGTATCTTTTCAGGAAAACATATGTTTGACCAATTTGCGAGCATTGAATAGTGAAAGTATTGGATCGGAGCCCATGTCCTGTCCGGACTTAAATGTAAAAAATAGAGAATTTTATCCTATCTTATCCAGACCTGCTGGTATGGATACCTTTCAGGAGCTAGTAGAGAGGGATTTATTAGCATTACAGAAAAAATGTCTCACTAATAAAAACAACAAAAAAAACCTAAGTAAAGGAGAATTTAAAGCCATTTTAGATTTACAAAACAATTCTGATCTCCTAATAAGACCAGCGGATAAGGGAGGCGCAATTGTACTAATTGACAGTGGTTTATATAAAAAATTAAACTTAGAAATTCTAGAAGACATTGATACCTATAAACCTTTAAGTCAGGACCCAACGAACATATTCCAACAGAAATTAAAATCCATATTAGACGAAGGAATTACTATGGGAGCTATCACAGCTCATTTGGCTGAAAAATTATTTGTAAAACATCCGGTTACCGCGATCTTTCACTCCTTTCCGAAGGTGCACAAGGAGTGTTTTCCACCTCCTTTGCGCCCTATTGTGGCAGGAATTGGCTCTTTAGGAGAACATTTAGGCTGTTGTATTGATTCTGTCCTACAGCCGTTTGTTAAATGTTTACCAGGATACATTAGGGACACGAAAAGTCTAATAGCCATGATATCACAAATGGAATGGAGTGAATCATTCATGGGTTTCTTGCGATGTAATCGCTTTGTATCCGTCTATACCTCACCATCTGGCAGTTGAATATCTCAGGTCACATATAGTACATTTTGGTTCCTTTTCAGAAAATTTTGTTGAGTTTTTTATGACATGTGTAGAGTTTCTTTTGAGCCACAATTATTTTTCTTTTGACAAAAAATTCTATTTACAATCTTGTGGAGCTTCTCTGGGGGCTAAATTCTCTCCTTCCCTCACGAACATATTCATGTCCGCGTGGGAGGAGAGATACCTCCTAACGTATTCTTGCCCTTTCTCTCCCCACATCAGGTGGTATGGTCGTTACATAGACGACCTGCTTCTGGTGTGGGGAGGACCATCACATTAAGCCATTTAGTTTAAATAATACATTAATTCTAATAATATGAACTTAAAATTTACTCTAGAATGGCAACAAAACACCATAAATTTTCTGGATGTAATATTGGTAATCAAGGCAGAATCGATGTTTTACCCTGCAGAAAATGTACAGCTAGAAATTCAATCCTTCATGCTATATCAAGTCACCCAAGACATGTTATTGAAGCCATACCATATGGTGAATTCATCAGAAATAAGAGAAATTGTTCGTTACCAGAACATATTTCCAATACACAACAGGATATTTGTACCAGGTTGAAACAGAGGGGATACCCATCATGGTTCTTGAATAAATCTATGAAACGCATAAGCAATATAGAAAGATCTGATCTGTTAATGGATAGAAATCTAAAGAATATGGAGAACAAAAATTTGGTCACCTTTACTACTACGTTCAGCCCATAGTACAATGAAATATGTAAAACAGTTAAAAAATATCTTCCTCTGCTTTCTACACAAGAAGGCATGAGAGAAATAGTAATGAAAAACATTAAGTTTGTATCTCGAAGGGGTAAAACATTAGGAGCTTTGCTATCACCTAGTTACTTTTCATCTGATACTAATGTGGCTAATACATACTGGCTATCAACAAAAGGTACTTACCGTTGCGGTCACTCGCGATGCACTACTTGTACACATATAGATTGCTCGAAGGAATTCTTTTCTCATACAAAAAAGGAATCATTTCAAACAACTTCATATATAAATTACAACACACGTTTTGTGGTACATCTCATTACATGCAGTGAGTGCAAAATACAGTATGTAGGATGCACCACCACAGCTTTAAAAGGTATGCATCCGTAGACATCTGTCGGATACACAAAAATTTCTAAGTACGGAATTTCTATGGCCACCAAGCGCTTTATCGAGATACATGCAGGCAGCTCGAAAACATTCAAAGTGCAGGGCATAGAAAGGGTCAACAAACCTATTAGAGGCGGGGACCATAGAAAGAAACTGCTTGCCAGAGAAACCTGGTGGATATACAGACTGGGTACTAGATATCCCGATGGTATGAATAAAAGACACGATGTGATGTGCTATTATTAATGTTATTAATGTTATTAATGTCTCTAATGATTCCCACGTTTTTAATTTTATAATTTAATTTTGTATCTGCATTTTTATATGTTCGTTTTTGTATTACCCCGATATCGCGTGACTTGGTCTTGTGATTAGGATGGGATTACGTAAATGAGGTGGATCACTTCGTTCGAGTAGGTCATGAATAAGGAGATCCTTCTCCGAAACGCGTCGACCCTTTGGGGATTCGTTATGAAACATGTCTTTTAAATCTTAATGGAATAAAGATTGTGGAATATTTTAACCTGTGCCGGAGGTGTACGCTGGACTTTTCTTCCTTGTACTTGGACAAAACGTATGTGAGGCTACTTCAGCCCGTCCGGGCGTTCCCCCGACAAGATTGAATCAGGTGAGCTGACCTTTCAATGTGCATTGCTGTTACTTCACAATTCTGCCCCACTTGTTGTTGATTCTTCACAAAAAAATTTAAATTTTATATCTTTATGTTTTTAACCTTTTGCCACATTTCTGGCTTCAAAGTTCAAGGGTGCCGAATACTTTCGCAAGGCACTGTATATTTGATATCATGCTTTACCTGCCAAGTACAATATGTGGGTTGTTCCATCAATAGTTTAAAAACCCGCATTAGGAGACATTTTTTGGATGCACGTAATCCGTGTTGGAATAATTAAATGTCATGGATGTCTAAACATTTCTATACTGTACATAATGGTGACCTTTCCAGTTCACATGTAGCTATAGAAAAAGTATTTAGACCGATTAGAGGAGGTGACCTACACAAGAAAGTATTGAGTCGCAAATCCAAGTGGATCTATACCCTGACAACCAGACAGACAAGAGTCTGAATACCAGGCAGGATATCTTATACCAGTACTGAGAGCAAGGATCAATTTATTTCATTTAAATTTACTTGTATCTTTTTTAATGGCATTCTTGTTTTTATTATGTCATACTATCTAGCTCAGGGGTGTCAAACTGGCGGCCCTCCAGCTGTTGGGAAACTACAACTCCCATCATGCCCACTGTTATAGATTATACAAATGCATGATGGGAGTTGTAGTTTCCCAACAGCTGGAGGGCTGCCAGTTTGACACCCCTGAGATTCTAGCTGATAAAGGTATGAGTCACAATTATAAACCAGCAGTGGACCGAAAGTGCTAATCCTTATCACCTGTAGTCTCCTACTTAGTCCTGAGTAATCTCTGAGTAAAGCGTTTTTGCCAAAACGCATCAGCCCACCACTGTTGTATTATTTTGACTTATGCCATAGTCCATGACTGTTAGGTTATGTTCACACGGGTTAAAATGGGGCGCATTTCGATCCGTATTTCGCGCTCAAATACGAGCGAAATGCGCCCCAGTCATTACGGTAATTCACCGTTCTCATCGAGAACTATGGATTACGCCTCCTCTCCCTGCTCGTGCAATACGCCGCGCCGGGAGTAATGCATGTCCATGCGGCCGATCGGCGCAAGCTCCAAGACACACGGCATAATTGCAGGGCGTAATTACGCCCCGCAATTATACCATGTGAACTTAGCCTAAACCTTTTTTAAGATGACTCAATAAAAGTCAAGTTTTACTACGACAGGTTAGCGCCCTATCTACTTGCCTCTGATGCTGAAATCATACATTTCTTTGACAATCACACACATTTGTCCCATGTCAGCTGAACCAAACCAGGCACAGACTGGAAATCTGTCTGACCAAGCAGATTCCTGGTAGGATGCATCACACTGGGCTACCTGACTGCTTTGAGGCCTTCATGCACTAGCTTATTGATAGATTCTGCTGCCTTCAGATTGTGGCCGGCGTCTAGTGTAGCAAACTGCTTGGCACTATGACTCTCTGCTCCTGTTCTATGGTTAGGCACTGGCAGCATCAGGACAGTGTGTGCGGTGGCTGAGTCACATACACTGCCTTAAAGGGGTTTTATAATTTCATTAAATGGTCTTCAGAATAAGGGGACAGTGAAAACAAGCAACTTTGCAATTGGATGTCATTAGCAAAGCTGTATTGTATTCAAAGTATTCCTTATCTTGTGTTTTTGTTTACACTGATATCCAGATCCCTCCTCCTTGCTTTTCACTAGCTGAGAGCTCATTTACATTCTGTACAGCCCCGGTCGAATTCACGGAGCTGTGTCTCTCACTCAGAGTAAGGGACCGTCACATTTTCACTTTATACATGCAGAAGAAACAGAATTACACTGAAGGGCTTACACAATCAGGAAATAGCACAATTTGTGTCGCTCCCTGCCTGACTCAGAGTTAGGGGCCGTAGCATTTTCCCTCTCCACACCCAGCAGAAAAAGACTGCAACTGATTCTACAATGAGAAACATAACAGTTTTGTCCCGGTGCCTAACTCTCCTGCATAGAAGCGAGATCTGTGCCGTTCATAGAGCATCTCCAGCTGTGAGAGGAGAAGAGTTCAGTTGCTCAGTCTAGATTGAATGCAGCCTGTGGTATGTATACAGCTGTTACAAAATAAGACTGCAGGGAGAGACACAGTAACATGTGGACTCAAAGGGGGGGGGGGTCTCGGGAGCCAGCATGCACAGTGAAGGGAGGGGAAGAAACGCCCCTGCATTTCCAGAGTTGAGAAGCTGAGAGCAGTGTGAATCAGCCGAACTAAAGAAGCGATACATCCCCTTTAAAGGGAACCTGTCACATAGGTTGTGCTCCCCATGCTGGGGACAGCACAAGCTAGTGACAAACCTGCTGTTCCCAGCGCTGTGTCCCTTATTCTGTAAGATGCAGCAGTTTTAGAGTATTTACCCCTCAAATCTTATTCATGAGTAGGTGTTAGCTCCACCCACCAAAGGCTAGCTCCTCCCACTGACAGTTATTCACATGTTTCTACCTATTCAAAGTAACAGGTTTGTCAGTTGAGGTGGGCAGGTCTAGCCTCCGATTGGCCGGGTTTGAAAAAAACTGACACTATGAAGGACTCTTCGAATGACTCTTCTGGCTGAAAACTGCATATTTGAGCATTAAATACACGAAAACTACAGCATCTTACAGAATAAGGGGCACAGCGTTGGAAACAGCAGGTTTGACACTACCTTGTACTGTCCTAAGCCAGGGGGGCAAAAACTATGTGACAGGTTCTCTTTAAGGCTGCTCAGCACACTGAATGTGGTCTGGTTCCAGTGACTCAGAAGTAAGCACAAAAGAGTTCTGGCTCAGCCTCCCTGGTGATCCATTGCTGCCCACTGCAGGCAAAACTCGGATGTGCTGGGCACAAATTAGCTTCTGCTTTCAAGTGGTTAGCTTCTACAGGTTGCCCATAGTCAGTTATTGGCTGAGATGTATGAAAACTGTCTAGCAGTAAATCTGTCTTTGTTTCCCATAGCAAGCAATCAGAGCTGCGCTTTTATTTCACATAGTATACTCTGGAAAAATAAAAAGTGGTTGTTATGGGAAACAAAGACAGATTTACTGCTAGACAGTTTTCATACGTAAGGTCCATTATGTTTAAAATAAAGCATCTATAGCATAGAGATTGAGGGTGAGGTAGTATAATGCAATTGTGAAGAGCTGAGTGGTTGTCAGGTAGCCAGGGCCAAGTAAAGGCCTCCAGGCCCGCCATGGAACAGCATGAAATACAATAAATTTTGAGGAGAACGTTGTTTATTCTAGTTAATTTATGGGGGTAGAGTGTATATTCTAATTATTTAGGGAGGAATGATGTGTAATACAATTTTAGGGAGTACAGTGTAAATTATAATTAATATCAGGATGTACATTGTGTATTCTTAATTTTTTGGGGTACAATGTGCAACGGAATTAATTTCCAGGGGTTTGGTACATATTTTAATTAATTTCATGGGGTACCGTGTATATTTCAATTAAGTTAGCAGGTACAGTGTGTACTCTAATTTTTGGGGGTAGGTTGTGTCACATAAGTTCAGGGAGTACAGTGGGTAACATAATTCATTTCAGGGGTATGGAGAGTATTCTAATTAATTTCAGGGAGTATAGTACATAATATAATTCATTTCTGGGGTTACTGTGTGGAATATTAGTCATTTCAAGAAGTACAGTGTGCAATATAATTACTCGTAAATTACAGCTGATATCCCCCAGCATCGCCCCGACTGGAGATCACTCCGGGAGAATGAGGATAATCAACCCCTTAGCTATCGCGATATTGCGATAGCAATAGGCATTGCCGGGCATGGTGATTGACGGTTGCCATAGAGACCAATACAGAGCAGTCCTGTTCTGTATTGGTGTCTATTGTATGAGTGATCTGAAGATCACTGATAAAAGTCCCATATGGGGAAAAGTGAACACAAAAATAAACTAAACACAAGTCCACCGCCCTTTTCCCCTTTACAAACGGCAATCACCCTACAAAAAAATAAAAACATAATGGACCCATATTTGGTATTCTCGCGTGTGGAATGACCTACCCTATAAATGTGTCATGTGAATTAACTCGCACGGTGAACGCCGTAAAATAAAAAAAAAAAAAACAATCACAGAACTCATCCCGTAGGACATAAAATTTAATAAAAAGCGATCAAAAACTCGTATAAACACCAAAGTGGTAGCAATTAAAAGATCAGATCAACCCGCAAAAAAGAGTCTTTACGATGCTCTGTATATCAGAATGTGGCGATGCATAAATATTGTTTTTCACAATAAAACACTCCTTTTTTTTTAAAGAGCTTCATCATAAAAAAACTATATAAATTGGGTATTGCCGTAATCATCTCAACCCACAAAGTAAAGGGAACTTGTCACGCATACTGCACGGTGAGCACTGTTAAAAATAAAAAAACACTATTAGGATTTCAGTATTTTCTTCACCCTGCCTTCCAAAAAACAGATTTAAAAGCCATGAAAAAGGCTTGTCCAGCCAAAAATAATATCAATAAAAACATCAAATCATCCCGCAAAAAACAAGCACATACACAGCTCCGTACACAGAAAAATAAAAAAAATGATGGCTCTCAGACTGTGATCGCCGATGCAAAAGCGTGTTTACCTTTTTGAATGAAAGTGCTTTTATTGTGTAAAAGCAGTAAAACGTAAAAATATACAAATTGGGCATTGCTGTAATTGTATCGACCTGCTAAATAAAGCTAGCATGTCATTTATACAACACGGTGACCGCTGTAAAAATTTAAAAACACTACCAGGATTGTTGTATTTTGTTCAAAACCCTTAATAAAAACTGATCAAAGCATCATATGAACCCCATAATGGAGCCAATAATAACATCAACTCATCCCACAAAAAAGAAAAGCCCTTAATCAGCTCCATATAGACAAAAATAAAAAAAGTTATGGCTCTCAGACGATGATGACATAGAAGTGCAGTTTTATCTAAATGCATTTCTATTGTGTAAAAGTCATAAAATATAAAAACCTATATACAAGAAATTTTCTTGTAATTGTACCGACCCACATAGTAAGGTTACTATGTCATTTATGCCACACGGTGAACGCTATAAAAATGAATCCCAAAAAACAATGGTGGAACTGTGTTTACCCCACCCTCCCCACCACCACCACAATTTTCATGGCCCAATGCTAAAAAAAAAACTATGGCACACCTGTTTGCCGAAAAAGTAAAATACAGCCCTAGATGAGATCCATGAGGGGTGTTGAATCTAAAATGGGGCATCTTCAGGAAGGTTTCACCTGCTCTTGTACTGTGGGGGCTTTGCAAATGCGACATGGCACCCACCAAAATCTGCGTTCCAAAAGCCAAATAACGCTACCTCCCTTGTACACCCTGCCAAGTGTACAACCAGCAGTTAAAAACAACATTTAGGGTATTGCCGAACATAGAAGAAAGTTTGGGATGCTTTTTTTCCCAGGATTCCTTGTAAAAATTAAACATTTAAGCAAAAATTTTAGATTGTTGGAAAAAAAATACATTTTTGATTTTCACAACCTAACACTAAAAAAATTTGTGAAACACCTGTGTGGCCGATATACTCACTAATTGATATCATTGGGAAAAATGTGTAATATAATTAATTTCAGGCGGTACGGTGTGAAATATAATTAATTTATTTGGATTACAGTATGCATTATAATTAATATCTAGGTGTACAGTGTGTGATATTAATATTTGGGCATACAGTGTGTAATATAATTAATTTCTTTGGTTTACAGTATGCATTATAATTAATATCTAGGTGTACAGTGCGTGATATTAATATTTGGACATACAGTGTGTGATATAATTAATTTTTTGGGGTACAGTATACATTATAATTAATTTCTGGGATCACAGTGTGTGATATAATTAAAGGGGGTTTGCCACAAAGTAAAATTGACGTGGGAAACTTGCAAATTAAATAATATTTTCACCAATCGTTATTATTAAAAATCTGTACCATTTTTGTTTTAGCCACTCCTATTCTTTTAGCCAATCGTTATTATTAAAAATCTGTACCATTTTTGTTTTAGCCACTCCTATTCTTTTAGCCAATCGTTATTATTAAAAATCTGTACCATTTTTGTTTTAGCCACTCCTTTAGTGATCCATTGTTTAGAGCTCGTCTCCAGGGGATACGACCAGGGCTGAGAGCTCCTCACTCCTGGTCAGACATGCTCTGAAATAACTTCTTCTCTCAGGCAGCTATTGAGTGTTCAAACCCTGGGTGTTGTCATTCTACTCCTGTCCTTTGTACTCCTTGGTACTTAGTCAAACAGTACAAATAAATTTAAAAAATGAAACCTCAATGAGGTACGTGCATAGATAAAGAGAAAACAAAATCCACAGTTATGGTTTCTGGAGGTACAGTGTGTAATATAACTAATTTCAGGGGGTCATTATGTGATATACTGATTTTCTGGGGGTGTCATGTATGCTATAATGAATTTATGGGAGTACAGTAATTATTATAATCAATTTCAGTGGTGGGGTTGTTAAAGTGTTTATTATAATTGATTTCAGGAGGTGCAGTGTGTGTGACTCGCCACTAGAGGTGTCTTGGCAGAGACCTGAAAATTCACAAAACAATTACCCCTATATCCAGGTAGGGTAATAATCTATTAATTGCATACCATTTTTGCCGAAGCAAAACTAATAAAACTGATTCCTGTGATACGATATAGCATTAAAGGGGTTTTGCCACGATCTCATTTCATATCTCCTGCATCCAGCTCTTCAACTCTGTGTGCTCAGAAGGGGGCGTGTGTGATTTGTTTGAATTACATGTCATGTGACTCTGCAGGATGACATCAAAGAAAGGTCTGTTTATGTATAGAATTGATGGTAGCTACACTGTAGCTCAGAGATAATATTTTTGCTTTACAGCACAAGGGTCCTTGGTTCAAATCCCTGCAGGAACTTAACCTGTGGATTTTTTTTTCCTCTTTATCAAAGTATGGCAATATATTGTTATAAAAAGTGGCAGTGACTTCTTAACTCACGAAGACACAAAAAATGGTAAGTGAAGAAAAAAGGAAAGGGAGTAGCTGCAGACTACTCTATAATAATGCAACAGCAGTGTCGCAGTTAAAAAAGACACATTACCCCCTCACCCCACATGTTTCAGTGCAACAGCAGCGTCCTCAGGGTTATGGGACAAACGCAGCCAAACATGCTATTGACTCGTATTCAAAGTCCTTATCCTATGATGTCAGGTAACCACCGTCTTATCTCTAAGCCAATCATAGATGATAACCATGTAATGACAGCTAGGTGACCAAATAGAATGATTAAAACCACCTCCTTTTTCACTGTGTACAAGTCCCAGGCCAAGCGGTGCGTCTCAGAAGTTAGAATGAGACTTGACACGCATGGACATCTTGCGCACGTGCAGTAAATACAACCTCACGCATGCGCAATAGAACAAAAGCCGTACTTCGTTTCAGCTTCCAGCCAACAGACAGAGCAAATGCAGCAGAGGAAAACCCGGAGAAGACAGCAAAGTGCACCTAGATCAAAGCTGATACTACAGCATATAGAAATATGATTCTCAATACTAAAAGGAGTACAAGGAATAAGGTAATTAGGAGGGAAATAGACTACAGAAATTAAAACAATTAGGAGAAGAATGGGAGGAATATAATGGCTAAATGTAAATATCAAGATCTCTCTTTAGATAATATAACCAATATGTGTATATATATCTATATATGTATCAATTATAATCTATCATAATATATATCATAATCAGTATATCTGAATCACAAGAATGTTGATAATGTAAAACCTTTAGGGCTCAATGTTCCCGGTCGGTATATCAAACGTGTTTCTTCCTGTAGTAGTTTTTTTTTTATTAAGAATGCCACATCTTGGAAACAATTGAATATTACAAATACTCCTGAATTTCAATATTGCAAAATGTCCATTATGTATTGATTTAATATGAAAAGATAATAGTGTATCAGTTTCAGTGATTACACAGCTGAGATGCTTAGAAATTCATCTTCTCAATTGTTGTATTGTCTTGCCTACATAGATTTTTGGACAGCATAAAGTACAACGTCTGGCAATTATTATTATTATTATTATTATTAAGTATTTTAGAGCGCCATTGAATCCAGGGCGCTGTACATTCGGGGGGTTACATACATTACCTAAATCAAACGAGTACAGTGATAAGGGATAATGACAATTGGCACGACAGAGGGAGAGAGGACCCTGCCCACGAGGGCTTTCAATCTGCAAGATTAATGAACTGTCTAATTGTATATTGTCTCTAATCTAAAAGATTTACAAAAGTTTTAGTAGTTGGCATAAATTGACAAAAGGCACATCTTGCCTGTGGACCAAAAATTCACTAAGGTTTTCCCCTCGTCGATAAGTAATACTTGGGGATTTGGTAATAACATCCTTTAATTGAGGATCCGAGCTTAACAGGCTCCAATATTTTTCTAGAACTCTAGTAACTTACCGATTACTGATGTCAAAGGTTCCAATGCAACATATAGGATTTTTCATATTATTACTTGTCTTATTAATAAGTAGTTCTTGCCTCTTGGTAGATTTAGCCCTCTTATAGAAGTACTTTTCTTGGATACCCACGGGAAAGAAATCTCTGATAGAGAAGTAAACATTCTTCCTCACACTGTATTGTTAGAGCAATTCCTCCTTGCTCTCAGATAGTTACCAATTGGGATACCCCTCTTTAGAGTGCTCAGGTGGAAACTATCCTAATGCAACAAATTATTTTTTGCAGTAGATTTGCGAAATATGTTAGTTTGGACACTGCCGTCATGGCCCCAGAAGATCCTCAGATCCAAAAAGGAAATCTGACTGTTATGTATCTCAGCGGTGAATCTCATGCCAATATGACTAATGTTTAATAGATCAACAAAGTCATAAAACAGTCATGAGTCCCCATCCCAAAGGATGAGGACATCTTCAATGTATCTGTAAGGGACTGGTCAGGGGAGCACGAGCAGACACAAACAGAGTGAGGCCCTGACGCTGGTCCCAACCACTGTCCCTGCCTTTTGGGGGTGCCTGACTCCTTAAAGGGGTCTTGCCACAATGTAATGTTGACGTGGGATCCTCCAAAATGGGTATTTAATAACTTATCTAAATATATGTCATTAAAAAAAGTGAAGCCTGTGAAAGCTACAGGT
>JAODAL010070102.1:0-16069 GCA_025379985.1 Phyllomedusa bahiana
GGGTTAGGTAGGTGATGGAACCTGAAAAAGGGGTTTTCAGGTTGCTTTTGAAGCTGGTGAAAGCTATTCTTGACCTGTTTACAAATGTACTGCGCCTATCCTGATCCTTGATTGTGACCCGATTACGAGTGAACGCCACCTTCCCTGACCCTCCACTTGTGCCATGATCATGTCTCTGCCTAACCCTCTGGTACTTCGCCTGCACAGTAGCCATCACCAAGAGTGACCACTTTAGCAACATAGGAGTGGAAGCCTTCTTGAAGAGCTTGAGGGTAAAGACCACTGGTTCCTCAGGCTCTGTCTACACAGCAGAGGTTTCCCATCCGATTTTCAGCAGTTTTAGTATTTTGAAGCCGCCTAAAATCCAACGGAAAAACGTCCACATATACTTTAATACAGAAAACGACCTGTGAGTCCAGAGGAAAATTTACTATTGAAGTGTATGTAAACCACCGCACAGTTTTTGGACGGTTTTTCGCCGTTTTTTGGCACAGCTTTTAGATGGTTCTGCTGAAAAACTGCCCAGGTGTTTATCTAAGGTTTATGAATTTTGCAAACATTGAAAACTGCCCAAAAAGGTCTAAGAAAACGGATCAAAAACCTCAACAACAAAAAAAAACACCCAAAAAAACTTGTCAGAAACCCAGCTGCTTAGGACAAAAAACTGACAAAATACTCAGGTTGAAAGCAGTTTTTGGGTTTTGGTTTTCAACAGGTTTTTTGTCCTATGCTGTGTAGACCTAGCCTTAGGGTATGTTCACACGGCTTATTTTGCCACATATTTTGGCATGTATTTCGCCGTGTATTTGTGCTTTATACACGGCGAAATTCGTGCCGCAATTACGGTAATTCATAGCTCTCATAGAGAGCTATGGATTATGCGTCATCCCCCCACGCGTACAATATGATCGTATCGTACGTGCGGGGAGAGAATTGACATGTCAATTGTTCACGGCTCTCACATGCCGCTGACAATGCATGTGTATGGGGCCGGCTGTGTGCCAGCCCCCGTGCTTTGGAATTATGCGCTGATCAACGTGCGGTTCCAAAACACCCGGCGTATTGCAGCGTGTACTATACGCGCCGCAATAAGCCATGTGAACATAGCCTCAGACTCTCCTCCTCAGCATGGTCCTATGCCAAACTCGCGGCTGACACAAAGGGTTCACTCCTGTTCAATGACAGTAAGGGACATTTACATGTTCAACCTTTATGACAGCAAAGTGATATGAGAGCAACAGAACGGGGAACTGTCCAGAAGAGAGATAGAGGATAATGAGCCTCTTTGGTGGTTCCAGGGATTCAATAGAGCAAGCAGCCCTTATGCATGACCACTATACAAGAGAGCAAGTAGCCCTTGTGTATGACCACTCTGTAAAACAGCAAACATCTAGATAGATAGATAGATAGATAGATAGATAGATAGATAGATAGATAGATAGATAGATAGATAGATAGATTTGATCCCTCTGGCAAATAAGGCTGAATACTTGGTGGCAAAACCCTTGTTGGCAAGCACAGCAGTCAGACGTTTTTTGTAGTTGATGATGAGGTTTGCGCACATGTCAGGAGGAATTTAGGTCCACTCCTGTTTGCAGATCATCTCTAAATCATTAAAATTTTGAGGCTGTCGCTTGGAAACTCAGAGCTTCAACTCCCTCCATAAGTTTTCTATAGGATTAAGGTCTGGAGACTGGCTAGGCCACTCCATAACCTTAATGTGCTTCTATTTGAGCCTCTCCTTTGTTGCCTTGGCTGTATGTATTGGGCCATTGTCTTGCTGGAAGACCCAGCCACGACTCATTTTTAATGTCCTGGCGGAGGGAAGGAGGTTGTCACTCAGGATTTTCCGGTACATGGCTCCATCCATTCTCCCATTGAAGCGGTGAAGTAGGCCTGTGCCCTTAGCAGAGAAACACCCCCAAACATAATGTTTCCACCTCCATGCTTGACACTGGGGACGGTGTTCTTTGGGTCATAGGCAGCATTTCTCTTCCTCAATTTTTGTCTCTTCTGACCACAGCACTTTCTCCCAATCACTCACAGAGTCATCCAGATGTTCATTGGCAAACTTCAGACGGTCCTGCACATGCGCCTTCTTGAGCAGGGGGACCTTGCGGGCAATGCAGGATTTTAAACCATTACAGTGTAATGTGTTACCAATGGTTTTCTTGGTGACTGTGGTCCCAGCTGCCTTGAGATCATTAACAAGTTCCCCCCTATAGTTTTAGGGCGATCTCTCCCCTTCCTCATGATCAAGGATCCCTCACAAGGTGAGATTTTGCATGGTGCCCCAGATCGATGTCCATTGATGGTCATTTTGTATTTCTTCCATTCTCTTACTATTGCACCAGCAGTTGTCTCCTTCTCACCCAACGTCTTACTTATGGTTCTGTAGCCCATTCCAGCTTTGTGCAGGTCTATGATCTTGTCCCTGACATCCTTAGAAAGCTCTTTGGTCTTGCCTATGTTGTAGAGGTTAGAATCTGACTGATTGAGCCTGTGGACAAGAGTCTTTTATAAAGGTGACTATGTTAGACATTTGTCTTTAATGCAGGTAACGAGGAGTTGATTAGGAGCCTCTGTAGGAGCCAGAACTCTTAGTGGTTGGTAGGGGATCAAATACTTGTTTCTCTCAGCAAAATGCAAATACATTTCTATAATTTCTACAATGTGATTTTCTGGATTTTATTTTGGATATTCTATCTCTCACTGTTAAAATTAACCCCTTAAAATTTTAGACTGTTCATGTCTTTGTCAGTGGGCAAACGTACACAATCAGCAAGGGATCAAATAATTATTTCCTTCACTGTAGATAAATATGAGAAAGAAAAATGAGTGGATAGATATGAGATAGATAGATATTAGAAAGATAGATAGATTAGATATATAGATAAACAACAAATCAAATAGGTAAATGTATATAGAGATAAATTAATACAAATATATCATAGACAGGTAAAAATGAGACAGGCAGATAAAGAAAGATAAAGAAAGATGACTGATAAATACATAGATAAAATAGAACGACAGATTAGATTGAAAATTAGATTGAAAATATGAGAGACATATATGATATAAATGGATAGATAAATAGATATACAGGTTAGATAGATAAGGATGGAGAGACAGACAGAAAGACAGACAGACAGATAGATAGATATGAGATAGATAGATATGTGATATATAGATATGGGATACAAACATATATAGAAAGATAAATATATAACAGATAGATAGAAATCAGATAGATAGATAGATAGATAGATAGATAGATATGAGATAGATAGATACATATGAGATATATAGATAGCTAGATAGATAGATATGTGATAGATAGATATGAGATAGATAGATATGAGATAGATAGATACATATGAGAAATATAGATAGCTAGATAGATAGATATGTGATAGATATATATGAGATAGATAGATATGTGATAGATAGATATATATAGATAGATATTTTTTAGATAGATATATAGATAGATAGATAGATATGAGATAGATAGATAGATAGATAGATAGATAGATAGATATGAGATAGATAGATATGTGATAGATAGATATGTGATAGATAGATAGATAGATAGATAGATATGTGATAGATAAATGGATGGATAGATAGATATGAGATAGATAGATAGATAGATATATATATAGATAGATAGATAGATATGAGATAGATAGATAGATATATAGATATTAGATAGATAGATAGATAGATATGAGATAGATAGATAGATAGATATGAGATAGATAGATATGAGATAGATATGGGATAGATAGATATGAGATATATAGATATGTGATTGATAGATAGATAGATTAGATAGATAGATATGAGATAGTAAGATATAAGATAGATGAGGGATAGGTATATGGACTCTTAGGACTTATGAGGTCATACGCTCCACAAACTCCTCCAAATCAAATTTTAGAGTGATTCGCACACGTCAGGTATTTATAGAGCAATTAGCAGCAGATTGTAAATCTCTCCGACTAATGCAGCTGCCAGTGGCCAGAGATTTCTCCGTGGTCTCCGGACCCTTCATCTGTTATATGAGTCACGCGTGACATCAGCTGAGACGCGTCCTTCGCTCTGGGGATCTCCATTGCACGTCGCCCTCATTGCGATGTAGTCTCATCAGACACATTTCTTATGGAAACGTAATCTTATTACCAGGAGCGTCAGCAGCTCCTGATTTCTGGGAGAAGCAATCTATACAAAATGAATGAGCGCTGCTTACAGATGAGAGCCGTGCCGCAGATTGCACCCGTTATTGCAGTCAGTCCCTAGTGTCACTCTCTGGACCACATTAAAGCCATGTGTTATCCCTGGGCAGGGGCTAAAAATACAGAGATTATTGCTGCAGCCAGATAGCTGTCCTGAGGCACAATCTTATCAGTTCTATGGACAAGCAACCATTATAGCGATGATGCTACAAAGGCCACAAAAAGCCCAAACACTGATAATAACCTACCGATCCCACCAGAGGAAAGAAAAAAGGGTGAGAGGTGACTTCTCTCTATCTTATATCTATACCTCACAAATAGGTTCTGATCACTTACAACCTTATACCGTATATACTCGAGTATAAGCCGACCCGAGTATAAGCCGAGGCACCTACTTTTGCCCCAAAAAACGGGAAAACTTATTGACTCGAGTATAAGCCTAGGGTAAAAAACGCAGCGGCTACTGGTAAATTTTAAAAATAAAAATGGATACCAATAAAATTACATAGGCGGTTTAATGTCCCCCATAGGCAATTATAGGCGGATATATGGCTCTATATGCAGGTATAGGCAGGTATATGGCCCCATAGGCATGTAATAGGCAGTTATATGTCCCCCATAAGCAGATTATAGGCAGGTATTTGGCCCCATACGCATGTAATAGTCAGGTATTTGGCTCCATACGCATGCAATAGGCAGGTATATGGCCCCATAGACAGGTAATAGGCAGGTATATGGCCCCATAGGCAGGTATAGGGCAGGCTGTAGGCAGGTATAGGGCCGGCTGTAGGCAGGTATAGGGCAGGTATAGGCAGCTGTAGAGCAGGTATAGGCAGGTATAGGCAGCTGTAGGCAGGTATAGGGCTGGCTGTAGGCAGGTATAGGGCAGGAATAGGGGCAGGTATAGGGCCAGCTGTAGGCAGGTATAGGCAGCTGTAGGGAGGTATAGGCAAGCTGTAGCAGGTATAGGCAGCTGTAGGGCCGGCTGTAGGCAGGTATAGGCAGCTGTAGGCAGGTATAGGGCTGGCTGTAGGCAGGTATAGGGCCGGCTGTAGGCAGGTATAGGCAGCTGTAGGCAGGTATAGGGCTGGCTGTAGGCAGGTATAGGGCAGGAATAGGCAGCTGTAGGCAGGTATAGGGCAGGTATAGGCAGCTGTAGGCAGGTATAGGCAGCTGTAGGCAGGTATAGGGCTGGCTGTAGGCAGGTATAAGGCAGGTATAGGCATCTGTAGGCAGGTATAGGGCCAGCTGTAGGCAGGTATAGGCAGCTGTAGGCAGGTATAGGCAGCTGTAGGGCCGGCTGTAGGCAGGTATAGGGCAGGTATAGGCAGCTGTAGGCAGGCATAGGCAGTTTAAAAAAATCAAAAACAATCACTTACCTGGCTCCCCGCTGCTCCGTCTCCCTCGCCGCTCCGCCTCCTCGCTGCTCCGGCCTCCCGCGCGATTCCTGCATCTTATCGGCACCGGCGGTGACGTCATCAGGCCGCGCACGCAGCGTGATGACACACGCTGCCTGTGCCGGAAACTGCGGGCAGCCGCAGACGCCCGGAGGCCATTGCGGAGCACGGAGCGCTCGCTCTGTGCCCCGCAGTGGTATCCCTTCACCTGTGTGCGCTCCGGAGGAGTCGCATGTAGGTGAAGGGATCGCGGACAGTGCCCGGACCACCGCAGCTTCCGGAAACTGTGCGCTCACTCGGCATTCAGTTATATGCGCTCCCTGAGGAGCCGCATATAACTGAAGCGTCCCTGTCAGCGCACGGCCATCGCAGCGCCCAGCGCCGACAGTGACTCTATAAGCTGAGGTAAGTTTTTCAGCTCATTTTTTGGGCTGAAAAACTCGGCTTATACTCGAGTATATACGGTACACTATTATATCATATGTATTATCCATCATATATGTTATATAATCTCAACCTTTGCATTTGGGATTTTTAGCAATAAGAAACATTAAAACTATAGATATTGTTGCGGAGCACCTGGTCTTCCCCCATAAAGTAGGTCTCTTACCTCATTGATTAGCTTTAAAGGGGATTTATCACTTCATCAGTTCGGCTGTTTTCTTGTAGCTTCATTTTCTCAGTTCTTGAAATCCCGGGGTGTTTCTTCCCCTCCCAGCTGGGTGTTTCTTAACTGAAGGGGGATGACTCAATCCCCCCCCCCCTTTCACTGTTCATGCTCGCTCCCGAGTCAGTGTTTTTGTTTGAGATCAGTGGGAGGGGATAGCACATCCCTGCTCCTCCCCCCCTCTCTGTCCACATGTCACTGTGTCGTTCCTCTCCCTAAGCAGTCTTATTTTGTAAGAGCTGTTTACATACCGAAGCCCTGCATTCAGTCTAGACAGTCTTCTATGAACTCAGAGCACTGATCTCTTCTCCTCTCAAAGCTGGAGTTTTGTTACAGTTGATTGCAGTCTTCTATGAACTCATCCAGAGCAGCACAGATCTCTCTTCCTTCTATGTTTACACACCGGAGCATTAGGCACCGAGCACAATTCTGCTGTTTTCTGATTGTAGAAGCAGCTGCAGTGTTACTGTGAAATGTTGCCGGCCCCTCAATCTAAGTGAGAGAGGCAGGAATGCGCGCTCCCGTGAATACGACCGGGGGCCAGACAGAATGTAAATTAGTAGAGCCGTCAGCCAATGAAATGAAAGGAGGTGGAATCCGTCCGGCACTGGGGAACAGTGTTTACGGAAAACGAAGTTAAGGGAGAATGTGAAATCAAGACAGCTTTGTAAATGACATCCAATTGCAAAGTTGCTTGTTTTCACTGTCCCTTTATTCTGAAGACCATTTAATGTAATGAGAAAACCCGTTTAAGCATGTAAGCAAAGGTAAATAAAAACTATTACTAAATACATTGCTGTTTTGATATCACTTCTGTCCAGCAAGTTATCTATAATGCTTGTTTACCGATGGTTTCCAAGAGTTCTAGCCCTCTCCAGATAAGACACAGCTACTGGAGCCACAGCTGTGATCAGTGACCTAGAAAATCCCTTGTAAACAAGTTATGGTTAGTCCAACCCTAATCCTAACTCAAGTTAGGGTTAGAGTCAGGGTTGTAGTTAGTACTAGAGTTGGACTAAGTCTATCCTCGGAAATCCCCAGATGTTGCCTATGGTTAGGGCTAGAGATAGGGTTAAGGATGCAGGTTATTGAATAAGACCTCAGCATCCAGCAGGGTAATTGCCCTTTATTAAAATTAAATCATATAAATAGAGAATAAAAGTGAGTCTAGCGTCAGCTTACGCATTTCGGGCTCAACAAAATCCTTGTTCACGAATAGAGATGAGCAAGCAGTAAAAAGTTCTAGTTCGATTAGAACCTCGAATTTTAGGAGTTTGGTTCTTGGTTCTATTCAAACTAGAACTCGAACTCGTTCCCCATTAAAGTCAATAGGAGAAGATGTTCTGGTTAATTTTTATACCTCTACAGGGGAGGAGAAGCTGGAATTACCATCCATAACAGTAAACTGGACACGTGGAACAACTAAGTGAAGAAAATTTGGCTCTAAGAGTGACAGAAAAAAATTGAGAGGCTAAAATACTTCATTCCTTTTAATGGCTAACTGAAAAGATGAGGAGGACAGCTTGCAAGCAGGGGCGTAGCTATAGGAGGTGCAGCGGTAGCAGCTGCTACAGGGCCCTGCATCCTGAGGGGGCCCAAAAGCCTCTTTGACACATAGGAGATTTGGAGGCGGTGTGTTATACAATTACTGAACCTCCAAAACTGCAAAAACTTAACTTTTGGGCACTGAGTATGATTTAGCAAATCCAACCACTCTGTATAATATATATCCATGTATATGAGAGTTAGGTGTTATGTGAGCCTGCAAATGTCGCCAAATAACAGCGTCTGGGTGTGGGAAAGATGCAGCCAGCAATACCAAACTCCCTAACTATTGCTGTCTATGGAGAGGAAAATGCTATCTAACTAAGAGCAGTCTGCACAGTACAGAGTGAGCTGAAAATGGCGTTCACAAGGCAATACAGTGAAATATATATATAACATGGTCATGTGATTTTATCAGCCAATGAGAGCCCTACACCTCAGCGATGGCATTTTTGATACTTCTCTGTGCTCTGAAAACTGAAAATGGCGAACTAGAACTTTACTCGAATGAACAGTAAAATGTTCGATTCGGTTCAAGTTCTAAAAATTAAAGAGGTTCTACTCGAACTTAACTTTTCTAGAACAGTTCGATCAACACTATTCACGAACAAGGACTCTGTTGAGCTGGAAACGCCTCAGCTGACACTAGACTCGCTTTTATTCTCTGTTAATATGACTTGATTACAATAAAGTAAAGGGCAATTACACTGCTGGATACTGAGAACTTAATTCAGTGACGTGGATCCTTAGCAAACCAGACAAGCCAACGGTGATCCATGCAGGGCGTTTACGTGAAGACCAGGAGCCTTCTCAGATGTAATGGATCATTGATTATAGAGATAGGGTTAGTGTTGATTTTTTTTGCTGACGATCTGGGAATTCAAGGGTTAAGGGGAAGAGTTAAGATTAGTCCAACCTTACCCTAACTCCAGCCTTAACCCTAGGGTTAGGGTTGACGTTAGAGGTACACTAACCCTAACTCTGGGATTCCCGAGATATTGCCCAGATATTGTCAAATTGTTCCCTAGGGTTAGAGCTAGAGTTAACTCCTTATCATCATTTGACCTATGAGTATGTCATACTGTCGGTAAGGGTCTATGTAGTTGGATCAGCAGGGTCTATGTAGCAGCTAACACCCCCCAACAACAGCAGGGAACAGAGCCAACTCGGTTCCCCTCTGTTTAACCCCTCAGACATTGCGGCGTCTAGGTGAATGAGAAACATTTCTCACTCCGACTGGCACCCTTGTGGCAAGATCGCGGGGTGCTGATTGGTTAACATGGCGGCTGGAAGCCTTATGAATTTTTCCATAGCGACCATGTCTCCCGTATTACCACTTCCTGCCACGGGCAGGAAGTGGTAAAACTGCCATCTTTGTTCACTTTTTTGTTTATACAAAATAAAAGGGTGTACAAATGATCGCACCCAGTAGTGGTCAAGTATCGCAGGGCAACTTGAAGTACAAAAATTAATTTTTTTTTGAAAAGTATTAAAACATTTTTTTAAAAAACATATGGGGGACATGTAGGAAAACTGTCTTGGTCTAAGACTTTTCTTATAGTTTCATAGTTTCATAGTTTGTAAGGCCGAAAAAAGACAAGACGTTCATCCAGTTCAGCCTGTTGTGCTAAGGTGTTGATCCAGAGGAAGGCAAAAACCCTCAATGAGGTAGAAGCCAATTGTCCTCATTTTAGGGAAAAATTCCTTCCTGACTCCAATCTGGCAATCAGAAAAATCCCTGGATCAATGACCCCTCTCCTGAATCCTATTCACTGTAACTTGTTATATTATTACACTCCAGAACTGCATCCAAACCATTTTTGACCGCCGGTATTGAATGCACCCGGACAAGTCCCTCTGGCCGAGAATTCCACAGTCTCACTGCTCGTACAGTCAAGAATCCCTTTCTATGTTTATGTAGAAACTTTCGTTCCTCAAGATGTAGAGGATGCCCCCTTGTTCTATATACAGCCCTGGGTATAAATTCTTGTTGCCTTTAGCAACCAATCAGAGCGCCCCTTTCATTTTTTCAGAGCACTAAATGAAATGAAAGGGGCGCTCTGATTGGTTGCTAACGGCAACAAGAAAAGTCTTAGACCAAGACAGTTTTCATATATGTCCCTATAAATGTTCAAATCACCCCACACCCTTTCGCCATTGTACAAATAAAAAAAAATTTAAAAAAAAAAAACTGACACATAATTGGTATCAACGCATCCAAAATTCCGATCTATGAAAATATAACATCATTTATCCTGTACGCTGAACACCATAGAAGATAAAAATTCCAAACAACAAAATTGTGTTTTTTGGTCATTTTCCGTCCCCTAAAAATTGGAATAAAAGTGATAAAAAAAAGTCACATCTATTCCAAAATAGTACCAATACAGGGCGAATTTCAAAAATAGAAAATGTTTGGAATTTTTTTATGGTACTGAAACATAATGAAAACCCTACATATTTGAAATTGCAGGAATCGTATCAACCTGCAGAATACAGAGAACACATCATTTATACCAGAGAGTGAACACTATAAAAATAAAACTCCCACAAACATGGTGCAAGTGTTTTTTTTTTGTCATTTTTTCGAACCCACTTAGAATTTTTGGGCGGTTCCCCAGTATATTCTATGGTACAATGAATAAGACCATTAGAAAGTATCGCAAGATATAAGCCCTCATTTGTCTATGTAAGTGGAAAATTTAAAAAGTTATGGCTCTTAAAAGGCGAGGAGGGAAAAACGAACGTCTCAAATAGGTTGCGGCTGGAAGAGGTTAAAGAATACCTATCACCTCCACACACACACAAAATATAGTGGTAGATTAAATTCGAAGACTTTTTTCCAATACACATCATTAGCAATGCAGAGGGCTCATGTCAGTATTACAGGAGAACAGCTTTTACTGTCACTTTCTTAGCAGAGCTAAGAGATTCTTTCTGTTGAGAGATACCAACTGTGCAGGGGGAGCTGATAGCATAGCTGCTTGTACAGGGTGATCTGAGTCTCTCACTATATACAGTGCAGCAGGCACAGGACACTGAGGACATAGGCCATGCTCATACGGCTTAAACTGGGATGTATTTCGACCCATATTTCACGCCGTACTGCGCTAAATATGGAACGAGATACGTCCCAGTCATTACGGTAATCCACAGTTCTCATAGAGAACTATGGATTACGCCTCCTCTCCCCGCTCCGACAATACGCCGCGGGGGGAGATAAGTGACATGTCAATTACTAGCGGCGAATACGCGCCACTAGTAGTGAATGTCTATGGGGCCGGCGGGCTCACGCCCCTCACCCACCAACATCGCGGGAGTCGCCCCGCAATTATGCCATGTGAACATAGCCATAGTGTGACAGGGTTTACAGGCATCTAAATTACACTGCTGCTAGTGTTATGTCCAGTACAGACATAGCAGCCCAGAGAAAATCAGTGTGCTCATGATGTAGACTTCCTGGCTCCCCGCTGCACAATGGACTCTTCCAGCTCAGAAGCAGCACAACTGTCAACATAGTGATACAGCAGGCTGTCAGGTGCTGACTTGGGCCAACTCCAGACCTGTCTTAAAGGGCCAGCGCTTTTTTTAAAACTGAATTACAGGTGAAATGCTTTGTTTTTTCTAATTAAGCATATTTAAGGAAGTGTTTGTATTTTAGTCTCCTGTTACTTCATGGGGTTTCCCTGGAGGTGATAGGTACTCTTTAAAGGTAAGGGTTGATTTTTTTTTTGAAGATCTTTACCAAAATGCAATATCGGGATGTTTGGGTTTCAGTGTTGAACACTATCTCCAACCCTAACCTTCTAGAGAATCCCAGGTTAAGGGTTAGAGTTAAGGTTAGGGTTGAAGTTAGGGTTAGAATTACGTTTGAAGTTATGGTTAGTTGGAATAACCATGATCCTGGATTCCCCAGATGTTGTCCAGATGTTCCCTAGGGTTAACGCTGGTTAGATTAGGTTAGCATGGATTCTTTTGCTGATTTTTGCCAAAATTCAATCTGCAGAGCTCCAGGGTTAGGGGTTAGGGTTACTATTGGAGTTAGGGTAGCCCTAACTTCTAATCCTAGGGTTCCCCAGATGTTCTCCAGATCTCTGGTTGTGTTCCTATGCACAGAGAGATGTTCCCTTTTCTGAGCCACTCATTGCCTCCCATCCAGCCAGCCAGTATCGCTCTGCTCTGCACTGATGAAGGGCAAATCCCCGAAACAGCACTGTATGGAGATGGGTGATACTGGCTTGGCTAATATCCCTTTTGCTCTCTCGAGACTCAGTAGGTCAAAAGCAAATTGAGGATTTGTTACATCCAATAGAGGGAGCTTGAGCTTCTCTCCTCCTTTTCCATAATGCCTTGTGATATGCAGATGCTTAGTAGAGGGCAAAAAGGCAATTAAAAAATCTACGCACCATATGATGCTCTCCATAAGGAAAGATGTTCCCTTTCTATGAGCCACTCATTGCCTCCCACCCAGCCAGCCAGTACACTCTGCTCTCCACTGATGAGGGGCAAAACCATGAAACAGCGCTGTATGCAGATGGGTGGTACTGGCTTGGCTAATATCCCTTTTGCTTTCTGAAGACTCAGTGGGTCAAAAGCGAATTGAGGATTTGTTACATCCAATAGAGGGCACTTGAGCTTCTCAGCTCCTTTCCTATAATGCCTTGTGATATGTAGATGCTTAGTAGATGGTAAAAAGGCAATTTAAAACTCTACACGCCGTATGGTGCTCTCCCCAAGGAGAGATGTTCCCTTTTCTACGCAATTTAGAGGAATTGTATTGCTGCAGGTCCTTTCTAGAGGCCATAAAACAAATGCAGAATTTTTCCCACTAGACCAGGCATCCTCAAACTGCGGCCCTCCAGCTGTTGGGAAACTACAACTCCCATCGTGCATTTATATAATCTATAACAGTGGGCATGATGGGAGATGTGGTTTCCCAACAGCTGGAGGGCCGCAGTTTGAGGATGCCTGGACTAGACTTTAATGGGATTAGGGTTCAGGACGTCCTGTACCCGAAAATTGTGACAAGTTTGGTCGACCTGCTATTGAACCGAACAGGGAACTATTCAGGCAACACTAATAGGGAACATGAGTGCAAACAGAGCAGGAGACATAGCGTTGAAATTCAATTGCCCACTCAGCTGTTTGCGGAGAGCGCCATTGGGCAGGTGACCTTGATGGGGACCCAGAGGATGGACCTCACTCTGATCATAAAATGATGGCATATCCTAGCAACTGGCCATAACACAGGGGGATAAGAATACCCTTAAGGACACAAAAAGCCATTAAGAAGTAATGAACAAATATCTGAGAGGTGTAGAAAAGTTTAGCCAAGGGGACAGGACATGCAAAGAGTTATAACTTCCTATTAGATATATGAAATTACAAGCGTGGATACAAGAAAGTGATGCATCCCCCGCAGACAAAACATGAAGATGCTGGATATTAGGTTGCATAACGCACATAACTATATCGGCTGCCTATAGGTCCAGGGTCTCCTGAGGGATGTGTTATATCACTTTAAATGCTGTGTATGAAGCATTATCCTATATGTAATCCTATCCTGCAGCCACATGACAATACCCAAGGGCAAGGATAATAGAATCTTAAGTAGCTATCATCATCTGAAGAAACATTTCAATAGCATCAATTATCAACAACCGTAATTACAATACCCTGAGAAGATTAGAAGAGGTGTAATAAGCTGAGCTCATTACTGTACTGGTTGAGATTTAGAGGTTTCAGCTTCTGAATTTTGGTAAAAGGATCTATCATCTCCACCCAAGATCCCCTAATAATACAGATATATGCATACTGTAACACCCCAGATGCGTTCGGACGCCCTCCTGGGCTGTCCTGGGGGGTACTTAGCTCTCGCCGTTCTTGGTAGAAAGGTATTGGCACGCTGACACCAGGCTTCTGTTTTAAACTGGCCTCAGCCAGCTTTATTCATGCATAAGAACATACAATAACCAAAAACATAAACCAAAATCCTCAGGCCGTCAGGCCACTGACTATCAGTAGTCTGGTCCTAGCATCCAGACTCCCACAAAGCACCTTTACCAGTCTCCACTGGTTCCTGGCTTCTCTCTAGCCTCTGGGGCTAGAGCTTCCCTCCAGCTTTGCTGTTCCAACTTCCAGGTAGCAGGCCATGCCCCCTTAACACCTGCAGGCTAAGGGCTTTTATAGCCATCCAGGGACTGGCCCAAAACCTGGCCTGGAACATGGGAACGGCCTCCCACCCATCACTAGCCGCATAGCAGCCATACTAACTACCTGTGTCAGTAACCTAGGGTTACTGAGGCTAAATGGTTGCCTTCCCCCACCGAAGCCAGGACCTCGGTGGCACGTCTGCAGTAGGTCTCCTGCTGTACGCCACATAGTGGTAGAACTCTGCGACTGCCTAATGTCGCTCTGCCACAATACATATAGTAGAGCAGTGTAGATAACCAATAACCTACAACTTCACCTTCCCTCATATATGTTTAATCTCTTTTGCAGGACTTCTCCCGTGCTGCACCACCCTGCCCTGCGCTCAGGCTCCGACTGGTCGACAGAGGAGAAGGCTTGGGGCTGCTTTTAAGAGAGAAAGGGAGAGGGGCAAAAATCAAAAGGTAGAGAGCAAGAGGAAAGTGCAGTCATGTACAGTAGATGTATGGTGGGCCCCAATCATAGAAACCTTTAGTTGAAAGGTTTAAAGGGGTTGTCTCACTACATTGATTCATCTTAGGCTATGTCTCCACTGCATCGAACAAAAAATGGCCTGAAAGCGGCCTTTTTTTTTTTTTCCGATCGGACGGCGGGCTTTTGTCACGCTTTGTGCAAAAACCGCTGTCGCTTCTCGTTTTCCTGACGTCGCCCATACAATTGTATTGTATGGGAAGACGGCAAGAAAACGGGAAGCACCGGCGTATTATACAACATGCTGTTGGGCAGAGGAAAGACGAGCTGTGGAGACTGCAGCTCGTCTTTCCTATTGCCGTCAACTATCGTATCTGCGGCGCTTTTAAAAAACGAAAAGCGCCAAAGATACGATCGTTTTCCTGTGCAGTGGAGACATAGCCTTACTGTACCTCAGTCCTGTTTTCTTGGTTTCATTTTGAATTCAGGGGCGTGTTTACTGGCTTCTACTAGGCTGCAGTAGAAGCCAGGTCTGTAGCTATAGCAACCATGCTGGCAGCCTATCAGGAGAGATTGAACAGGTCTGTAGCTATAGCAACCAGTGCTGACAGCCTATCAGAGCGATCGAAAAAGGTCTGTAAACTATAGCAATCAGTGCTGGGCAGCCCCATCATGAAGAGTAAATAGTCTGTACTATAGCAACCTGTGGCAGCCTATCAGGAGAGATTGAACAGGTCTGTAGACTATAGCAACCATGTGGCAGCCTATCATGAGAAAGTGAATAGGGCGTACTATAGCAACCCGTGATGGCAGCCTATAGGAATTGAACAGTTGAGCTATGGCACCAGTGCTGAAGCTATCAGAGAGATTGAACAGGTCTGTAGCTATAGCGACCTGAGGAGTTGATGCAGCCCATACAAGAGGGGATATCTAGGAATAGGTAGGACATATGGACATATATTGTAAAGTGACTTGTTTTTGCAAGATCTTTAACATGAAAAGCAGCAATCCTTGTAGTGAGACAACCCCTTTAATCTCCTTATTATATACACACATTACAAAAATACCTAGTAAAATTTCCAATATCTTGTCAAGTGAAATGGGAAGGGGACATTGGACCATTGGAGCCAGGGATTTGCGATGAGATTCTACAAACTTTAACTAAGATATCGATTAGTGAACAGCATCACCTATTGCAGATATATTTATTACACAATGTATATTACACACCACAGCTTAAAATTCCCTGGCATAAAATAGAAGTGAGGGAATCACTACTATGCAATAGATGCAATATTCACCCCGGTATTTTGCATACAATTTTGGATACGATTGGAATTGCCCAAAATTGAACTGTAGTATCTTCGAATCTGGAAGCAACTGGAAGCAATACCATTAGGGCATGTAGAGGATTTACCATTAAGTTGTATGGAAAAACTAGCAGGAGCAATGTTGTTTATGGCACGCGAGGTTATGGCACAAAAATGGTCGGATGTGGAACCGCCCAAAATATCCCAATTTGTTAAGAAAGTGAACTGGCTCATTACCTTGGAAAAGGGGATTTAAAGTTTGGGGTAAAGTCGATAAGTTTCATAAATTTA
>JAODAL010070103.1:0-16069 GCA_025379985.1 Phyllomedusa bahiana
AGGCAAAAAGGGGGCTTAAAAAGCCCCCACCCGTTAAAAACCAAAAGGGAGGCCCGAAGAGCCAAACCTGAAAAGCACGTTTCGGCGAAACTTTGGAGGCAGAGCGGGTACAGCAGCAGAAACCCCACACCGGGTGCCACTTGCCCTTTTAGCTAAGGAAAAAGGGAAAATGAGGGTCCAAATTTTGCCCAAGCTCATCGAAATTGGACAGTAAAAAGATTGGGGGAAAAACGTTGGGCCCGGTTTTATGAAGTCTCATTTTCCCCGCCCGCGACATTTTTGAAAAGGTAAGGGTTCAGAATTTTTGGCCCCCTCAACAACATGAAAGCAAATCCCCTCCCCGCCTTGGGATCAACGGTTTTAGGCTGGGGGTGTTGTGGTCTCTGGGGGAGGGGGAAAATTTTCCCTTGGGACTCTTTGGGCCCCCTTGGGGGACCAATTGAACATCGTTGCAACACCTTTTGAATCTATGCCACGGGAAAATTTAAGGGATTCTGAAGGCAAAACGGGGGCCAACCCGTTTCTAGCAAAGGGGGTAAACCAAAAAAAGTGGCCGGTGAGTGTTTTTTTAATTTCCTTTCATTCAATTTTTCCCCCTTTCCAAAAAATTTCCCCCGTTAAAAAAAAATTTTTTTTCCCGTTCATTTTTAATTTCCCCTTTTTTTCATAAATTTCCCCCGTTAAAATATTTATTCCTGTTCATCAAATTTTTTCCCCCTTCACAGTTCCTGTCTGCCCGTTACCCGGGCCCCCGTAACCATCCCCTGCCCTGACCTGTTTGGGCCTGACCCCTTTTAAAACGAGTTTCGCTTAAAGATTCGGTAACCCTCGCTGCGCCTTGGCTGCCACCCCTTTAAGCTATTTTGCCGCCCGGGGGGGCGACCTGGTAGGACTTTCCCGCCGCAGAAAATCCCTCCTGCCCCTTACGGCGGGCCCCTGGTGAAAACCCGGGGGCCTACTTAAACCCCACTCCCCGGCGGGCCGGGTAAACCCCTTCTTGCGGTGGTCCAGAGGACCACTATCCGTGTCCCTTACAATTTGGGGAAGTGAAAAAGCCAAGTTTTTCCCCAGGGCCCTTTCTTTGAATGGTGCAGAGTCCCACCACTTGAAAAGGGAGGGCTGCGTACCACCAACTTGGACAGGGCACAGGGCGCTTTTGCACTTTAGGGATGGCAAAACGCCCCTACTGCTGTCTCTTGGCAATCCCTCTCGGTTGGGAAAGACTAGCTTTGGGCCCCCATGAGTGCCCCGGGGGCAGGGGTAAACGGACCGGAAAAAAATTTAAAAGACCCGGGAGTTGTTTTCGCAGAGGTGATGGGCCCCTGACTGCCCCGAAATGGGAGGGGTGCCACTGGGTGCTTTCAGCTGTTGGGACAGGAAGGAAACCCCCACATCTGAAAAACGTATGGTGGGCACTGCATGATGTTTAAAGCGGGGCCCTGGTACTAACTTTAGGTCCCCTGGTCCCCCCTTTACTTTCTGCCCCAGATTCTAATTTTAAATTAAGTTCAAACCCTCCCCTGGTGTCTCGCAAAAAACTTGGGACACCGCCGAGTAGGTGAAATTTTACCACCAAAAACTCCGCCCCTACTGACTGTTACCCGCCGCTTTCCCCGGGACCCCCGTGCCGCTACTTTCGGGAAACCCGCAAAAGGAAATGGGCAAAATTGTGGCCCGTTTGGGGTCCAAACCCCGCACTGTTTCCAACCCCCTCCCACCCCCCCACACTACCGACAACGGGCCCGCGCCACTGTCTATTACCAAAAAAACTGCTCCCCTTCTCCCCCCAAATTTAAAATCTCCGGGGGCCCCAAAATTTAAATTCCTTTTACCGCCAAGATCCCAGTTATTTTGTCGTCCAAAGCCCCTTTTTCTCCTCCCGTCCCCAAAAACTTAAAGTATATATAACGGGAAAGCCTTCCAGGGCCGGGACAAAGGCCCAAATCAGGGGAAGCGAAAAGTTTAGGGGGCCACTTTATCCCAGGGAAAAGGGGGCAAAAAGGGGGCCGGAAATGGGCTGAATTTTTTTCCCTTTGGAGGGACTTTAAAGCCTTGTTTAAAATAGGGCACCAGAAAAAACTTGTCCCCGCCTTGCAAACTTTCTCCCACCCCCCAAAGGGCGATTCCCGACAATCGGGTTAGTGTTTTTCCCGTCACCCGCCGCCTCCTCAACGGGGTCGCTTTAAAAAAGCCTGACTGCCTTAGCATAACCCCCCCCCTTTTTCAACAACCTCATCACTAATTTTTCCCCCTTCTGCAAGAAAACCCGAGGATTGTTCCCCCTTTCCCCAAACCGGGGGTCCTCTTTGCTGCCCACCCGTTCCTCAAATAGTTGGGCCTCACTTTTAAAAGGGGCGCAAGGCCACAGCACATATTTTTTTCTCTGGGGTGGGAAAACGGGAAAGGGACAGAGGGTGGGGTTGAGGACAGGTAAGCCCCTCCCTGAAACCCGGGGCCCTGCCAACAAGGGTTTTTGGGCCCAAAAAAACCCCCCGACTCTTTGGGTGGGGTTGGGCAATTCATCCCGGGGAAAAAAAAAAAGTGTATTTACCTAGTGTTTGGGCAAACATGGCCGGTAGAAAGAAACCGATGCTGTGGCCCCGCAGGGTAAATCCTGCTGTGACGTCCCCTTTCTTTGGGTGGGATCCCGTTTTTGGCCCGGTAAACCCCACCAAAAGTGTTTTTTCGACGCTATGGTAGGAAACGAGCTCTCAGCTTTTTTTTCCAACTTTTCCTTTTTGCCCCTGACTTTTTTCAGGCTACATTCCCGCTTCATTTTTTTGGGCATTTTTGCCCTCTTAAGTGCCCAAAGGGAAATTTTTTTAGTTTAAGGCGATTCCCAAGAGCGGCGGCAAACATAAATTCAATCATAAAAAAACACAACATTTTATGAAGACCAAACCACGCCCCCTCTGCATAATTTAAGCATGGGACAATTTTCCCCAGGGACCCTACCGCCCGGCAAACCTGGAAATAGCTTTTTTTTAACGCATTCATCCCCAAGTAATTCCCACCAAAACTAATTTTTCAAAATTCGTTAAAGTCCCGAACGATATTTTTGAGAAATTCCCCACTCAATAGAAAGTTATAGTGACCGGGGGTTTTTCTGGAGAAGGTCATTGATCCAGGGTTTTTCCGACCCCAAATTTGGATCGGGAAAAAATTTTTTTCCCGAAAATGAGGAAATTTGGGCTTCTAACTTGGGGGGGGTTTTTTTGCCTTCCCTGGATCAACACTTAGCAAAATAGGCTGAACTGTAGTAAGTTTTTTTTTTTCACCCCTTAAAAAACATGTAACATGTATTTTTTTTAACCCTTCCTTTAAGCCTCACCTTTCCTGCTGTGACCAGCTCCTCAGGCGACTATTCCACAGAGTCACATTGAAGAAATATTTTCTACTCTGGAAATTGAACCTTTTCTTTTCCAGAAGGAGGGAGCACCCCCTGTTTTTGAAGGGTTTTACATGAAACAGCTTTTTACCTCATTTTTCACAATTTTCATTCATATTTTAAGAAAATAATTCTTCCCCCCCAAAACACCCCCTTATCAATAAAAAAAGTTTAATTCTTCTCAGCTTTCCCCCTCACCAAGGGCCCCAGCCCCCCTCCATGCTTTTGTCTCATGAGTTCTTGCTTCCTCTGGATCAGCACAGGAAGGTTATAGGTCGGCCTTGATGGCCATTGTCTTTCCTCAACCTTCTTGATCATATGTAGCCATTAAAATTGGGATTTTAATGAAATTGTAGATACTTTTTTTGATTTGGCTACATCACTCTCTTCAACTGTGGGGGTTTTTGGAATATTAGGGGTGCTATCATTACATTTTAAATTATATTATGCTAACTAGGGGTGCGAGAGACACGAGACAACCATCATATTCCCCCTTACAATAGTGTAAAAATCTAGGGGGCCCGTAAAACTTTACTTTGTTTTGGCATAATTCAAATAAAAGAGGCACTCTCAATATGGACTTTGATGGCACACGGCTAGAGTAGGCCATCAAGTCTAATCAAATCTGGGATTTGCACCTGTCTCTGAAATGGGCCTCAGAATAAAGATCCGTTCATGTTTGCACATGACTCTCCATTCTGACCTATGGGAGTTTCCAGTACAGGGAGCGCTGTGTTCTCCATTCCAATTCTATGGGAGTTCTCAGTACAGGGGAGCACTGTGTTCTCCATTTGGTTCTATGGTAGTTCCCAGTACAGGGGAGCACTGTGTTCTCCATTCTGTTCTATGGGAGTTCCCAGTACAGGGGAGCGCTGTGTTCTCTATTCTGTTCTATGGGAGTTCCAGGTACAGTGAGCGCTGTGTCCTCCAGTCTGTTCTATGGGAGATCCCAGTACAGGGGAGCATTGTGTTCTCCATTCTGTTATATGGGAGTTCCCAATACAGGGGAGTGCTGTGTTCTCCATTCTGTTCTATGGGAGTTCCTGGTACAGAAGAGTGCTGTATTCTCCATTCTGCTTGAAAGTGGTGGAGTCAGACTGTGAATGCAGACAGTTTGGTACTTTATCGTTTGGTGAGTCTCCCTTGTGTCTGGTCAGCGCTCTCCCCTACTGCAGAGGGAGAGCAGCTGCCAGATCAAGCAGAATAAACCCCCTCAGGGCCCCTGGGGAGGTCGACGGGGGATCGAGGGTACCAGCAACCAGCCAGGGGATGAGCGGAAATCGTGTAGGCTGTGGGAGTGGGGGATCGAGTGGGAGGCAGAGCGAGCTGTCTCCTGCTCTCCCCTGTGCTCCCGTTGACCAGATCAAGACCTCAGCATCAGACAGCCTGCAGTTTATCTGCCCTGCAGCCTACAGCAATGTCCCAAGTGCCAGTAGTAATGTGGAGCAGAGTGGGGTGCACAGCAATGTGTTCCCAGCCTGCTCTGCTAGAGCAGCCCACGAAGTGATGGACCAGACTGCGGAGCATCATGCAGTTGCGAAGAGTGGAGCCGACATCATGACTGTGCTAAATGCCACTGTCTGTGCAGAGGAAAGAGAAGAAAGCTTATCTGTAGACTTCTTTGCTTTCAGTGGAGCAGAGAGTCTGTGAGGAGTGTTTGGAATGTCAGCATTAACTTCAGTGGAGGTGAGGAGATTGGAGGGAGGCAGGGGAGAGAGATGACTGGAGCAAAGCTCTCCTCCTCTGCTCAGGCCGTCAGCTCTGGCTGCAATAGTGAGAGAAGCTGAGACAGTGAGTGGAATGGTGTCATCGGGCTCTGCTGCTGGTACACAGCCGGGCAGCAACCTGAAGAACAGGGACTGCATGAAGAATAGTGACAGTGCCATGAGGAACAGCACAAGTGCAAAGAAAAGTGAGAGTGTTATGAACAACAGTGACTGTGTAATTAACATGAAAAGTGAAAGTGATTTAAAGATAAAAAGTGCAAGAGCCCCACTTGAAGTCAATAAAAATAAGTCTGCAGAGTATTACTCTGCAGACACACCAAACCTCATCCCAAGCACTAGTAAAAGTGACCCTGCAGAGTGTCGCACCCAAGGTTGCAGCCAGAAAACCGTCTGTGGAAAAGGACGCTGTTAAGAAAACCTTTGCCCCACCCCCTTCAAATCCGCTTTATTCCAGCAAAAGCTTAATAGAGAAAATGAAGGGGGGATCCCCACGTGTCAGATCACAAAGTCACGGAAAGAACCGCATAACCGACCTCGCATTGTACTATGACTCTGACCCAGACCTTGAGAGATCGAGTACAGGGCAAAGTGGGGAACCTGCCAGAACCTTTGGTGCCAGAATCGCCACATACATGCGAGAGCACGAGGAAGTAGGAGGGTAGATCTTGTCCCTATAAGAGTGACTATATCTGAAAAAAGTACAAGCACAGAATAGTATCACTAAGAAGCAGCAGGAGATCAATAAGGAGGTAAGGAGGATAAGAGGGGAGATCTGAGGTCTGGTGGAGAGGTGGAATCTGATCCTGGAAAACGGCGAAGCACTTAAAGAAAAATTAATGGGAAATATTGGGAGGACAGAGAGAAAGAGAAGAAGAAGAACAGGTGGACATAGAGTCATGTGAACTATTTCAATTTAATCGGAGGTGCCAAGCAGCGGGATCCTGGCACAGCAGGTGGAGCTCCCAGACACAGCCGAGGAGAGCAGCAATGACAGAGAACCGGGAGGGATGCTCAGAAAACGCATCATCCAGTTAGAGTATCCCCTGAAACCCTCAATCCTTCGCCTTCGAGGACCACGCTCTTCCAGAAGGAGGGAGGAAGCAGAAAGTAAAGAATGCTTCAGGCAGTGAGTCAACTCAACTTGTCTTTGAGCCCCTTCCGGGGGATCATGATGAGACTGTAGATGGGCAGGCTGTGGCAGGATGCTGCTGTAGCCCCGTTAACATTTTGATTTATTTCCTGCAGTGAAAATGGATCTTGGAAATGGGGAGAATAGAGCAGACACGGTCGGGACCAGTGAAGGGCCGCAATGTAGGATCGAATGGCACAGTTAAGAAAGGTTCCAAAAAATGAAGCAAGAGCAAGAAATTAAGCACCACCAAGGAAAGAATGGGGAATTAAATTTAGGAGTGAGTGAAGGGGAGAATGAAGAAGTAATTGGAGGAGCAAGGGGAGGGGAGAATGATATGAGAAGAAGGGGGAGTGAATGATGAAACCAACAAATTGGAAGAGCTGAATGTGGAAATAAGTGAGATGTACACAAGAAGATAATGCTGGTGAAGGTATGGGGAAGGTGGCTGTCCCGCCTGACCCCCTGGCTGAACCTGCTCCAACAGCCGAACCTGCAGTTGAACTCAATGCAGTGCCAGATCTGTGGTTTGTGCTTAAAGTGGGTAAGAGAGGAGTGAGTAGCTACACAAGTGTGGAATCTGAGGGGAACAGGTTCTCTCTGCCACCACAGGTTTTTGGGAGTGAGGAGAAGCAGCAACGTTTTTTGGAAGCCCTAAAGAAGGGAGAAGGTAGAGGAATCAGTTACCATAGAGGGAAGGGAGGTCCCACTGTCCTCCTGGACAGAGAGGCATGGATTCTCAGCTTTCCAAGAGAAAAGATCTGGTGGGGGAGATTTTAGATCTCCCCCTCCAACAACCAGGCTGGGTGCATCCATAAGGAATGTGGTCCCTCTCAAGTGGGTAGGCAGAGATGCATGCCCACAGAGATCAAGGTCGATAAAGCTCCTGCTTGGGATGGAGTTCAGAGCATCTGACATCTTTTCCCTGATTCACCCTCTTGGGTCCCTAATATTCTATGTCAGCTTCGTGCAGTCCAAGGGCCTTGAGCTATTTTGGTCCCGTTAGACAAAAATTGCCCAACCGGCGGAATTTTGACGTTCAGGCATTTTCCCATCAAAATAATGTTAAGAGAGTGACCGCTCTGATAAGTAACGAATCAATCTGTTTTGTTGACATAATGGCCTTTTTGGGCTGCTATGGAGAGGTCATTAGTTTCTCAACCAAGAACAGGGATGAGTACAGAGTCTGGTCGAGGGCCTGGACCTTCTTAGTTAAGGTAAGGGTCTCGGGTAACACTGTCACCCATATATCATCCTTTATTGTTTAGGAAGAGGCAGAATTCTGCTCTTTTACCAGGGACAGCCGAAAGTCTGTTACAGGTGTGGTGACCCCACACACTTCAGTGCCCAATGTAAAGGGAAGAAGTGCGCCTTGTGTGGGGGTATAGGTCATCTAACCGAATCCTGTGATAGGATTCAAAGTGACCTATGTGATGAGTTAGGTCTCCCCTTCAGTTGCTGTCCTCTCACTTTTGCCAATACTGTGTCCTTTAAAAGGATTTGGCGAAAGCACAAAGGCGGAAGACCTAGGGCAGGGCACCAGCAGAGGAGTTATGTGGAGTGGGCCTGTGGGGCATTCAAATACCAAGGTGGAAGGGACCTGAGCACTTTATTTGTAGTTAGTGCAGTGGTTAGGTATTACATATGTGCAGTTTAGTTGCGACACAACAGAAAATCCTTGCTGTGGATGATGTGAGTAGGCACATTTTGAACGACCTGTTGAAGGTGCGCTCGGTGGAGTATGGAGGTTGGGGGATTTCGGGGCTTCCGCTATTTAGAGGGGTCTGTCCTTCGAGGTACCCTGACCTTTTAAATCTTCGCTCTCCTGGTGGAGGATTAATGATTAAAGACACATAGCCTTTTGTTTTTGTTTTTCTTTATAAATAAAGACAGTGGAAGGCTTACAGACACTGAACTAGAGTCTGCTTGGGGGTGATGTGTTTTGTTTCTGAATACTTCTGTGTACATACTGTAGGTATATTGGATGGGTGTGGCATGTGGGCATCTGGGATTAGACAGTTTAGGCAGTAATTTGTTGTTTGGTTGCGTCCTTCTGAGGTGTTATCTATTTGTTTTACTTATTTTGTGTTTATTAAAAAAAACATGGACGGAAATCTTGAAGAAAAAGTTATTTCCAGCATCTATAGCATCATATTCAAAATGTGTATCACACAGGAACATCCAAAAGAAGGTACGTTTTAAAACTTTGTTTCTTTAATAAGACTTCTCTTTAAAAGACATAGCAAATTGTCACAAGCAGCAACAAATAGACTTTTCAAAATGTAATAGTACTTGTGCGATAGCATCAACCTACTTTTAGGCACTAAAAGGGATCTTCTAGTAGCAGTGCATGAACCAAACGACCGACGCGTTTCGGCTGTGCGCCTTAATCCTGGACGGAAATCTTGTACATATGTAAATATGCGGATATATGAATAGGTAAATTTGGATAGGTAAGTTATGTTTATACTAGATGTAAATAATGGTGCATTCTAATACAGATTGATGGGTTTGCAAGCAGGAGTTCTCCTAGTGTAGAGAAAAAAATTGTTGTCTGGTGTAAGGTGCATCAGATTGGCGTGATTCATGAGTGTATCTTGACCGGCAGAGTTTTTCCAAAGCCCATATTAAGTTAAATGTTTTGTATATGGTTTGTTTTGGCAAAGAAAGCCATTGTTATGCTCCATAATTTATAATTAATAAAAAGTTCCATCATTTATAATTAATAAAGAGTTCCATTCTGTTCTATATGAGTTCCCAGTACAGGGAGTGCTGTGTTCTCCATTCTGTTCTATGGGAGTTCCCAGTAAAGGGGAGCACTGTGTTCTCCATTCTGTTCTAAGCAAGTTCCTAGTAGAGGGGAGCACTGTGTTCTCCATTCTGTTCTATAGGATTTCCCAGTACAGGGGAGTGCTGTGTTGTCCATTCTGTTCTAAGCAAGTTCCCAGTACAGGGGAGTGCTGTGTTCTCTATTCTGTTCTATGGGAGTTCTCAGTACAGGGAAGTGCTGTGTTCTCTATTCTGTTCTATGGGAGTTCCCAGTACAGGGGAGCGCTGTGTTCTCCATTCTGTTCTATGAGAGTTCCCAGTACAGGGGAGCACTGTGTTCTCCATTCTGTTCTATGGGAGTTCCCAGTACAGGGGAGCGCTGTGTTCTCCATTCTGTTCTATGGAAGTTCCCAGTACAGGGGAGTGCTGTGTTCTCCATTCTGTTCTATGGAAGTTCCCAGTACAGGGGAGTGCTGTGTTCTCCATTCTGTTCTATGGGAGTTCCCAGTACAGGGGAGTGCTGTGTTCTCTATTCTGTTCTATGGGAGTTCCCAGTACAGGGGAGCGCTGTGTTCTCTATTCTGTTCTATGGGAGTTCCCAGTACAGGGGATCGCTGTGTTCTCCATTCTGTTCTATGGGAGTTCCCAGTACAGGGGAGCGCTGTGTTCTTCATTCTGCTCACTTCCTGTTTGGGGTGGAGACAGAGTGTGAGTGCAGGTTGTGCAGTGCTGCAGTGTTTGGCAAGGCATCCTCGTCTCTGTTCAGCGCTCTCCCATTCTGCAGGGGCAGAGTAGCTGCCAGATGAAGGAGAAGAAGCCCTGAGGACCCCCGGTGTGGTCGACAGGTTACCGAGGTTACCAGCAACTGGCCAGGAGAATGAGTGGAGATCTTGGAGGCTGTGGGAGTGGGGGATCGAGTGGGAGGCAGAGTGATCTGTCTCTTGCTCTCCCCTGTGTTCCTGTTGGCCAGATCAGGACCCCAGCATCAGACAAGCCTGCAGGTTATCACCCTGCAGGCCACAGCAATGTCTCAAGTGCCAGTGGCGACATGGAGTGCAGCGAAGCTGCTGGTGAAGTAATATGCCTATCTGCAGAGCATCGCACCTATAATGGAGCTGCAAGGGCTGAGAGCAGTGAAGCCGACATCTGCAAGATCAGCAAGGCGGGTGTTTGCACAGTGAGAGGAGGCGATAAACCAGCTGCTGAATGTCCTGCTAACAGTGCAGAAGCTGTCAAGGATGTGAGGAATGGTGGCAGAGGTGAGGAGGTTGGTGCGGGCAGGCAGGGGAGGGGAATGCATGGAGCGGGTCCTCCTGTGTCTCCTGTGCTCGGCTCTGCCGGCTGCGCTGAGCAGGAGAGTGAAGCTAGAGCAGTGAGAGGGATGACATCACTGGGATCTGCTGCAGGCACACAGAGCAGAGACTGTGCAAGGATGAACAGAGCAAGTGGCAGTGCAAGTGAGGGTGTTATGTGCACAGAAAGTGAAATAAAATCTGTTGGGAAATGTGCAGGAGCCCCTCCCAGAGCCAGTAAAGATAAGGTTGCAGAGTATTGCTCTGCAGACATGCTGAACCCTATCCCTAGCACCAGCAAAGGGATCCTGCAGAGCATCGCACCCAAGGCGGAGCTGCACCCAGAAAGCCGCTTGTGGAAAAGGACGTTGTTAAGTAACCTTTGCCCCCCCCTACAACTCTGGTCTGTTCCAGCCAAAACTAATAAGGGAAAAAAAAAGGGGGGTCCCAGGTACGGGGCACAAAGTCAAGGGAAAGCTCATAACTGACCTCGCATTGAACTAGACTTGACCCAAACTTGAGGGGTGGGGGACAAGGCAGCCTGGGGAAAACTGCCAGAAAACCTTTGGTGAAAAAATCACCGCATATCTAGGGATATAGGAAGCAGGGGGGGAATCGTGTCCTTACAAAAGGGGCTTACAACACAAAAAGAGCAACGCAGGAAAATTTAAACCACTAAAAATCGGTAGGACTCAAAAAAGGAGAAAAGGGGGGTAAGAGGGGGATTTCCCAGTTCGGGGAGAGGAGGAAACTGGGTCCTTTAGAACGGGGGGCCATTTAAGGACAAATTTTTTTAAACAGCAAGATTTTAAGAAAATAAAGGGGAAATTTAAGGGGGGGTGGCCCCCCGGAACCCGGGAAATTGATTTTTAACCAAACGGACTTTCAAGTCCCCCTTTTTCCCCCACCGGACGCTCCTGAAAACATCAAGGTGTCCCCAAACAGCGGGACCCACGCACAGGTGGCAAAACCCCCAAAACAACTTAGGAGAAACAGCAAAAAGGGGGGGGACCCGGTAGGGGGGCTCAAAACGCATCATCCAACTAGATTCCCCGGAACCCCTTTAAACCTTCGCCTTCGGGGACGACCCCTTCCAAAATGGAGGGAGGGAAACAGAAGGGAAATTAAGTTCCTTCAAGGGGGAGTGACTCAACTTGTCCCTTTGAACCTCTCCCCGGGGGCTTAGTGGGGAAAGGCCGGTTGCCCCGGGGAAAGGAATGGGGGGCCCCTCTAATGTACCCCATTAACCAACCCCGAATCCTTAAAAACCCGGGGAAAGGGAAATTGGAAACAAGGGGGTAAATTAGATAAGGCCCGATACCTTGGGTTTGGGGGCCCAAAATGGTGAAGGGCCCCAAAGAGCCAACAGGTCAGGGTTTCCGGGGGACAAAAAGGGGCGAAGGGCACGGGAAAAAACACCCCCCCCCCCCCTTTTGTAGGGAAGGGGGAGGGAAAATAAAAACCCGAAAAAAAGCTGAAAAAAAACTGGCAGGGAAGGCCCCCCCCCATGGAAAAAAATGTGAGGATTGAAAGGGGGTAAATTTTTGGGGGCAAGGGGGTGATTTGGGGGAAAATAAAGGTAGTAAATTTTGGTTTGAAATGATAAAAAAAAGGGGGGTTTGGGGGGCGGGAAGAAGGTTAGGTTGGGAAAAATTGAGGTAAGAAACTTCCCTAAAAGTTTTAAAAGAAAAAGTGTAATGTAAAAATGTACCCTGAAAAAAAAAGGCCTTTGGGGAAATAATTTTTAAAGGGTTTTGGGGGGCGGGCCCCCGCCCCCCCGGCGGTCTCTCCCCGGCCCCAACCCGAAGGGTTTCACCCCAAAGCAACCGAAACAACCTGCTGGGGTTTCAAACCAAAACCCCCCAAGGGAGGAGTGAGGGGTTCCGCAAGGGTTTGGGGGCCAGGGGGAGTAGGTCCCCCCTTTTTGCCAAAACCAAAGAAAGGGTTTTGGGGGGTGAGGAGAACCACCCCGCTTTTTTTGGGGGCCCTAAAAAATTAAGGGGGTCATTTAAACCCTAGAAGGGGGAAAGGGGGGGTCCCAATGGGCCCTTTTCTGGACAGAGAGACAAGGACAAGAGACCCGAAGAACTGGGGGGGGTGGAAAAACCCTCCCCTCCAACAAAAACCGGGAACCCCCGGGGGGCACCCAAAGGAATGTGGGCCACTCAAATTTGGGGAGGCAAAAGAAAAAATTTTCCACAGAGAAAAAAAGGGGCGGTAAAGCTCCTGCCTTGGGGTGGGTTCAAAAACATCTGAAAAATCTTTTTTTTCCCCGATTACCCCTTTTTTGGGTCCCTTATTCGATGGGCAGTTTCAGGGTTTGGTTTGAGGGCCCTTTAGCTCTTTTGGGGCCCCCTTAAAAGCAAACAAAATTTGGGCCCCAGGCCCCGGGAAATTTTTACATTCATACAATTTTTCCCGTTTAAAAAAATTGGGCAAAAGTGACCGTTTCGACAATTAAAAGTCACTCCCCTTATGTTTTAAATAATTTACCTTGGGGCCCCCTACGGAGGGTCCCTGAGTTTTTCCCCAAACCCAAAAACAAGGGAAAGATTAAAGGCATCTATTTGGGGCCCGGAACCTTTTTGGTTAAAACTAAGGGCTCAAGGGAACACCCCCCCAACCTTTTCCCAACCTCCACCCTTTTTTGGGAAAAAAACAGAATTCTGGTCTTTTTCCACCCCGGGGGCCAAAAATCTTCACAGGTTGGGCGAAACCCCAAAACACCTTTTAAAAAGGCCCCAAAAGGGGTTTTCAGAAATGTGCCTTTTGTGGGGGTAAAGGTCCATCTAGCCCATTTCCCGTGATAGGATCCATGTAAAAAAGTGTCATGATTTTGGGCAACCCTTCAGGTTTTGCTGGGGGCCCCCCTTTTTGGCCAATGTTTGGGGTAAATCTTTAAGAAAAGGGTGGGGCCCAGAGCACAGGGGGCGTAAGACCCAGAGAAGGGCAACCCCGGGAAAAGGGTTTAAAAAGAGGGTTTAGGAACAAGGGGAAAAAGAAAGAAGAAATTTTTGCCGCGCAAAGGAAGGGTCATTAACTAAAATAAAAGGGCAAGGGTAAAACCTTCAATTTTAAAGGGTGGGGGGACCCTACCTTCAAAAATTTCCAAAATGGGGGCCCCCCAATGCGAACAAGCAGTTTTTCTGGGGGATGACTTGGGAAGGAAAAAAGGAAAAAAAGAGAGGAGTAGGGTGCCCTTTTCCCCGCCCTTTATTTCCACTCAAATAATGGAGGGGGGTATATTTGGGGGGGAATCCAACAAAACAGGGTGCAAAAAGGAGAAAAACCCCGGTTTGGATGCTTTCCCGTTTTCGTTAGAAAAGGGGGACCATTTTAAATTTCCCCTTCCCCCTTGGCCAATAAACCGGTAACCCCCCCGGGGGTTTCCCAAACCCCCTGAAGGACCACTTCCCAAAAATTTTTGGGAGCCCAATTCCCCCCGCCCCTTTTATTTGGGGAACCCAACAGGAAAGAGCGGAAAAAAGCTAGAGGGTGGAAAGGGGGCCTTTCCCGGAAGGTTTTTTACCCTCCCCCAAAAATACACTTAAAAGGGGCTAAAAAAGCCAGGAAAGGAAAAAAAACCTTTGGGGTTTATGGTGGGCGGGCCCTAAAAGAAAAGGAGGACCCCGGGCCAAGGGGGGGAGGCTAGTAAAAATTAAAAAAAGGAAAAGTTTTGTTTTGTTTTGAAAAAAAAACAAGAAAGGGGGTTCACTGAAGAAGAAGGGCGATTGAGGGGAGCACGGAAAGAAAAGCAGCAGCTTTAATTTACCAATATGGCGGCAATTTTCACCATTTTTAAGCCCAAACAAGTATTTAAATTTTTGCCAGTGTAAAAACAGAAAATGGCTAGGTTTTTTTGGGCTTTTATTTTCTCGCTGGGTTGAAGGGTGATATTTTGTTTATGCAAGAGAACCAGGGGACAGGGTATGTCGACCTTAAGGAAAGGCCCCCCGGGAAGGAGTACAGGGCCTCATTTTTGGTATCAATTGTGCAGCCGTAGGGGGTTTGGGGGCCTTTTTTTTTCAGAAGTAAAAGCAGTTGGGGTTAAAAAATTTGCTCCCCGAAAAAAGGGAAATGCTGACCTAGAAGTTTTCATTTAAAAAGGGGCCCCCCAACTCAGACAAAAAATAATTTTTGGTCCAAAAGCCCAAGGAAGGGGGAAAAAATCCTTTAAGAGATTAAGCTTTTTTTCCCTTTTTTTAAAAGAGCCCCGGGAATTTAAAAATTCGGGTGGAAAAATTCCAAAAACATCATAGTAGGGGTTTAGCGATTATAAAACGAAAAGTTGAAATCGGCCCCGATTTTTAGGGTGATCGGAAATTTCCCGGGTCACCATATTTTTAGGTGAAAAATCTGCCATTTTTAAACTAATTAAATTTTCGGCCGGCCCTTTTTTTAGCGCTTCCCGTCCCTTTTGGCGGCCCAACCCAAAACAGCTTAATTTTAAAGAGCAGGGGGGAGCTGAATTTTGTGACCCTCAAAAACTGTGAGTGTATTGGGTTTTCATTGGCTGGAAAAAACACATGACCTCGTTTTTGGGAAAAACAGCGTTTCCTGTTTCACATCAGTTTTTTCCCGTGTCTAACAATTAAAAAGCCAAAAGGGGTGCTGCATGTCCCCTAAAATAAAAGCTCACTCAGAGACACAGTTTTTCCTTTATTCCCTAAAAAGAAAACTAAAGTTTTTTGCTGTGAACATTAAAAATATAGTTTAAAAGAAATTTCCCGTTCTCATTTTTGTTTGACAAGACAATTAAAAAAAAGCATCTACGCTGTCCCAGCCGCAGGGGGGGGTTGGGGGCCGATGGAAAACAGACAAGCTTTGTTACGGAGGTTTTTGTTTTGTGAGCCCAGACTCTGCTTTTTAACCTGCATTTAAAAGCCTTTTTTTTCCCCCTTTTTTTTGGGGCCACACACCCGCACCTGAGGGGAAATTGTACCTTTTATTTTGTGCTTCCCGTTTTTTTTTTAATACCACGTTGACTTAAATTTGGATACAGAAATTTCTATAACTGTTGCTTTTATTTTTTTATTTCAAAAAAACCACCTATTCTTATCCGTATAACTTTTAAATAGCTGTATTTTCACTTGGGCCCCCATTTTGTTCAAAGAGCCACTTGTACTTAAATTTGGATACAGAAATTTTCTATAACTGTTGGTGATTTTATTGGTGCAAAAACCCCTTTTATTACCATATAACTTTTTTAAAAACTGTATTCACTTTAGGCGCACCATTTTTTTTTAAAAAAGCCACCTTTTAAAATTTAAAATTTGGATAAGAAATTTTGTAGTAACTGTTTTTGTATTTTTATGGTCAAAAAAACCCCTGTTTGTTATCCGTATTACTTTAAATAGCGTATTGCACGTGGTGCGCCCCATTTTTTTTTCAAATAACCACGTTTTACACAATTTTTTATAAAAAAATGTTCTAGTAACTGTTCTTGTTTGTCATTGCTGCAGACCGCATTTCACAGGTATTCGCTAGAAACAATTCAGTTTCAATCCTATTACTGTTGAAATTAGAGGGGTTTAAGAATAGCTATGATTTTCCATCTTCAATAAGAGACTGTCAAAACCTTTTTTCCTTCTTAAATTTAATTTTCTGAACATGGGGCGAAATGCAGTGTAAGCAGCAAAGGGGGGTGATACAAAAGGTAGGTACGAGAAAGGGGCTCCTTCCAGGCGGCGACAACACCAAACCACGTCTTTGGTTCAGGACGCCCGGGCCCGTTCCTCGCTGGGTCGGCCCCGGAATCCCCAGC
>JAODAL010070104.1:0-5000 GCA_025379985.1 Phyllomedusa bahiana
CCCCCCCCCCCCCCCCCCCCCCCCCCCCCCCACCCCCCCCCCCTTTAGAAAAGAAGGGGAGAAAACACCCTCCGGGGGAGGAAAGACATCCTCTAAAGAAAGAACGCCCCGGGTTTTCAAATTCAAACCCCAAGAATTAGCGAAAAAGCACGAACATTCAAACGAAAAAACCCTTTAAGAATAGAAGGCAGAAATCTGCTTTGAGGCCATTGCTCATCATTAGTGCCGTTAAAATTATGTGTTTGCAAGCCCGTCATTTCAACACCATGATAAGCACGTATTACGGCGTAATAGAAAATTTTTCCCCCCAAATTTTTGTGCCAATGTTACAGAAATTAAATTTGCTGTCCCTTTCCCTGCAAAAAAAAACCCCTGGGGTGAAACCCACCCTAATGTTTAAAGGGACTGCCTAAATTTTCCCTAATCATTTAGGCCCCGGATCCCACTGATACAACGGGTTCGGGTTTCTTTGGGTATAGAGCATGCTCAGCAATGAGAAGGCTCCATACTCCATTACTGACAATATGGGGTTAAATTTTTAAAAATGCCAGGAAGGGGTTTAAGTTTTGTTACCTAACGCTTGTTTTTTCATTTTTCCCTGTTTTGGGTTACTGGGGTCCATCTTTTTTTTGCCCCTGGGCCCATATGGTTTCCCATTTTATGCCCCTGCATTTTGGTGCCAATGCAAATGCAAACGCCAGTGGTCAAAGGAACAGAATTACTGGAATGTTGATTAACCCCAGGTTTGGGGTTTTTCCAAAGCAAAAACACAAAAAACAATTTAAAAACAGTTAAAAACAGGGGGTGGGTTTTTTTTAAATTTTCCAAAAATAAAGCAAAGAAAGAAAGGGCTTGCCCTTTATTTCATTAATTCAAATAACAAACGTAGGACATATCTAAAACACTTTCCTATAATTCTTTACATGAAACGCATGGGTTAACTTTTATCTGCAGACAAAAGTTTTGGGTTCATATAGGCCCTAAAAACATAAATTTCTCAGTTTGAAACTATCTAGAAAAAAATTTTACTCCATATTTTTTCTCCCTTTTGGTTAACCCAAATTTAAATTTTCAACTCAATTTTTCAGTTATTTTGCTGACAAATAGATTATAAAAGCAGTATTTTGCTATCAAGAAATTAACGAAGTACATTTTTGGTTTAAAAGCCGCCGGCGGGTTTTTCTAATAAACTTTGGGCAAAGGGGAAAAAAGTACATTGCTTAAATGGGGGGAAAAAAAATAGAAATAAAAAGCACCACAATCCCCAAAAATGTTTTAGGGAAAGGGTTAAAATCTAACATCCAAATTGTGCCCCTTTTTGGAAAATTCAATTCTATTTCTTATGACAGTGAATCATTGTTCGCAAAAGTCTAGTATCTAAAAAGGGAATTTTTAAAAAGATTTTTTAAAGGGATAAAAAATGTAAATGAAAACAATTTAAAATAGAAAAGGGAAAAATTTGGTCACAATTTTTTTGACAATCAGCTAATATCCAAGTAACCTCCCATGTTTAAAATAAACCCTTTTAAATAATAGATAGAAAGGAATGTAACTATTTATTCTATTCTTTTTCTATTCTTTTTTTTTTTCCGAAGGGTTTTTTAAAATGGGTTTGTTAAAAAAAATATATATAATATATATATAAATATATATATATATATATTAAAATAAAAATATTTTATAATAAAATTAAAAAGAAAATAGCAGCATTCCTTATTAAATCAATCATGAATATTTAAAAAGTGGGTGCCAGCACGACTCTTCGATAAAAAAAAGCCAATCAATATAAAAAATCAAAAAATCCACCGCACTCCAAAAGAGGGTTTAAAAAAAAGTAAAATCATTTATTCCCCCCATGTTTCCCCAAGCAACGTTTTTAGCTCCCCCCTGAGCCTTTTTCAAGCTTTAACTTTTTTGAAATGCCGTTTGGGTTTTTAATAAAAAAATATATAAAATATAAAATATATATATAAAAATATAAATATTTTAGATCTAGCAGTTTTTTTAATATATGTAAAATTATTGGGTTTTTTCTCTCCCCCCATCCCACAGGCTTTCTAAAAGCAGGTTAAAGCTAGAATCTTCTTTTTCCCCGAAATGTTGAGGTTTGAAAAGCACCAAGAGAGGCAAATGAAAGAGTAGGGTTCCCTGAATTTGGGGGGCACCCCTTTCCGTGCAGATGGGTTTTTGCAGTTTTTTAAAAAAAAAATGTTAAAATAAGGGGTTAATGTATGAAAATGCGATCTAAAAATTCACTGTTTTTCCCCTAGCAACAACAGAGTGCCCCTTTCATTTCATATTTGTGGGGGGAAAAAGAGGGGCGTCTGATTGGTTGCCTTTGGGGAAAAAAAGTGAATTTTAGACCAACAGTTTTCATACATGTGGGCTTTTGAAAACCTTTAAGTTTTTCAAAAAAACTCTTTTTTAGTGCTTGTAAAATGCTGTGAAATTGTATTGTTTGCATTGCTTTTTTGCTGCCTGCCCGCTTGCACCTAAAAAATCACTCTCTTGTCAAATTTTGTGATTTAATTTATATATTATATATAAAATATAATATATAATAAATATATATTATTATATATAAATTTATGTATATAATGTAATATAGTATTTAAAAATATATATTATATATAAATATTATATATATATTAAAAAAATATAAAAATCGCGGCACTCCAAAAAAAAATTCAAGCTTGACAAAGGTTGGCCAAGTGTTTGCATCCCCAGTAAATTTTATATCAATAAATTATTAAAGGGGAAGACGGGGAGTGCCGCCCTATCATTCCCTGTATAAGGATTATTGAATGGACTTTCTCTTTCTTGGGCTTTATACCCCCTACTTTAATGGAAGTGTTTTTGGCGTCTTTAACTCGTAACTCCCCAAAGTTGATGACGCAGAAAAAACCTCTCACTGTGAAGTAGTGCCGCTAAATCTCTTTGAAATTGGGATATATATATATCGTTTACAACTCCAGGATCACAATAATGCTCATGTTCACAGAGACACGGTCTTTCATCCAAATATGGGTCCTTTCGTATTTTATTTACTATACAGGCATATGCAACGATAAACAGGTACAAAGTAAACAAGACAGCAAGCAAAACTCCTCTTTGCTCAGCATTACAAAATAGGGTAGTTTTCCCCTTCACCTTAGTACAAACAAAGTGTTGCGGCAGACACGGGTTTCTCCCCTGGGGAAACTTCTCAGGCCCAATGCCTTGTCCAGAGTAGCAGCCACAATTAGTCAGCTGACTTTATATAGGCCAGTAAGTATATTACTCCCAGTAACAGCCATAAGAGCCATGCTACTGTTAAATAAGTGCCAATTACCTACTGCAGCTGACACACCTAAAGTAATGGCTCCTTCTTTACCAAGGCCCATTACCTATACTGTATATACTTCATATTATAATGGTCTAAATATAGTTCTCTTCCACATTATTTTAGTAATTTACATTTTTCATATGCATATAAAATAGTTCACCTTTTTTTTTTCAGATACTTAACTTTTGTGAACAATGATTCACTGTCATGAGAAATAAAACTGAAGAACAATATTGATGTCAGCATGACCATTTCCTCACACATTTATGCTTTGCGAGTGCATTCTACACCATTTTTACCTTCTATTTATTAGTTGAAATTCATATATGGACCGGCCTGGGGTCATTCGTTAGTGGAATCACCGCTCTGGTGGGTGATTAGTGGCACACCGACAAAGGCTTCTTCTTTCTGGTCTCAGCCTGCTTTATTCCAGCACAGGTTTACAGCATTCAGCATCAAAAATAAACCTTGGCCATCTCGCCACTAACTAAACACAGAATTTAACCATTGACTAACAGGGCCCTGTGCCTACTGCACAGCACCACAAAAACCACAGTATTCTTACTGTATGCTTCTCTCGAACCTCCAGGGGCCAGGGCCTCTCTCCAGCTCCTCTGCCAGCTAGTGACCATACCCCCTGATCACCTATAGCATCACAATTTTTATAGGCCTCCAGAGACCTTCCAAAAGCCCGTCCTGGAACACGGGGCGTAGGCACCCACCCAACACGTTGCTCACTCCCGATAAGAGCTTTCCCAGAACATCTACACTAACTATACACAGCTGCCAACTGCTTACTGTGGCTGATAACATTCATGGCTGGCACCTACCCCACCAAGGCCAGGTAACCTTGGTGGCATGTTGCTTGCGGGTATCCTGCTCTGCTCCACATAGGGGCAGCAACATGCGACTGCCTGAAGTCGCTCTGACACAATATATACATAGATAGACCTTTATATACATAGATAGACTCCAGATATACATACCTGAGGATCTCAATATTTTATTTTCTGAAAGTTTATTTTTTATATTTGCTTATTTTTATCCTATTTACCCTACATGATTGTGGGCAGAAACTTTGCTTTTAGCAGGCCCTTTAAGCTGTGAACAGCAAAAAATAACCTATTGACTTCTATGGTCAGCTATTATGAGCATGGTCTGACACCTTCATAGGTCATTGTGCAGAGATTGGGAGGGAAGAAAAAGAGCTGTGCTTTCTCTGTGACCTTTTGTCATTGGTATGATCCTGTGTTACCTGCCTAAAGCTTTAAGACAGAGATGATACTTTTCATAATAATCCTTTCCTGTTATGATGATACGATCAGTAGCCTTTGTAAAAATGCAATAAACCATATACAGTTGAAACCAGAAGTTTACATACACTATATAAAAAGACACCTATGCATGTTTTTCTCACTACCTGACATAAAAACAAAATAAATCTTACCCATTTTAGGTCAATTAGGAACCAAAATTATTTATATTTTCCAAATGGCAGAATAATGAGAGAGAGAATTGTTTAAGGCATTTTTATTAAATTTTTCGCAAAGTCAAAAGTTTAATACTTGATTAGTTTTTGGGTTGCATTCCCTTAAAATGTTGCTTGGGTCAAACATTTTAATATCCTTCCCAAATTTTCACAATGTTGGTAAAAATTTTGGCCCTTCCCCCTGAA
>JAODAL010070104.1:10000-16069 GCA_025379985.1 Phyllomedusa bahiana
CCTGGGGACAACACAACATGAGAAACATGATTTATAATTGAAGAGGATAAAAAATATATTCAAGAGCTTGTGTATTTTCACTATTACCAGAGCATTCTCAATATCACTTTACAGTCTTATTTTACTTAGGTTTTCAAAAGGCACATAAAGTTCAATTACATGTGGTTCATCCACAACAACCAATAGACCCCACTGTGCTCTGTTGATTTAGAATAGAGAGTAAATTAGCACAAAAATGACATCTTAGAGACAGGCATGTATAATATGCTAAAGAAGCAAGAGTGAAAGCAGTAAATGTTGATCTAAGTAGTAAATTTGTTAATGACTGGTGGTAAAAGGATTGAGACAGAGAAACAGTTGTTAATGTGGTGTGAAGTAAGTAACTCATAGGTGAAAGGTTATATGATTCAACTGCCTGAACACCTACAAGCATCTGAGGAAAAGTAGAACAGGCCTAACAGACACCTGCACAAGGGACACTTTAAAGAGGACTTATTTATTTTCCAGGGACAGATATAGGAAGTCTTACTTAATAATACACTTTCGAAAAAAGCATGTTTATTTAACGCGAAAATGAAAGCATTTCACCTGTAATTCAGTTTTTTTTTTTTTTAAATCATTAGCCCTTTAAGACAAGACTGAAGTGGGGCCATGTTGGCACCTGACAGCATGATGGATCACTATGTTGAGAGCTCAGAGTCAACTGTGCAGGGGGATGCCTCTAAATCTGTATCAGCTCTGTGCTTGGTGTTATGCACAAAATATTTTTGGGCGCATTTTTAGCTATCTCTACTGACATTAATAGTAGGCTCCACTTGTTTTCCAACCAAAGAATGCTAATGAATGAACAAAGAATGAACATGAGTGAAGTTGTGTCTTTAGCCGTGAAACTCTAGCGGTACGAGGACCCTGTTAATGACCATATACTTTACATAGGAACTATCACTGGGGAGATGAGGCATAGAGAGAGCTGGAGAGCAGCCTTTATTGTAACAGACACAGCCCATACACAGCCCACCCCACAACACCCAGGCAGTCGTTTCACTTTGCATTTTCCACTGTCAGAGGGGGAGGTAAGCACAGAGTGAGGCAGCCAATCACACACCACCCACCAGGATTCCCCAACCCCAAGGCGATGGTTTCCTGTCCAAGGGTGCATGTCCCAACTGGCTGAATGAATATCAGTCAGCCAATCACAGAAAAGGGGGGCGATGTCTCGTAACCCGAGGCCCTTGGCAGTATTTAGGTGTAGAAACACACAGATTAGTTACTATTGGCTATTTTACTATAGGTACTTTCGGTTAATGACAGACCAATTGCATTTAACAAGACAAGAAGAGACTCCACTTTTTATACAATCCTCTACCGAATCCACTTACGTCCCTACCATGTCATTAGAGATTTAAATCTTTTAGCGAGAAAACCCCTTTACTTGTCACCACAATGCTTTAATATAACCAAGTTGTCTGTAACAACAATAGCATTAGAATTCACGTTATTTCTTAAATTGGTTCTTAGCAACGAGATACTGATAAGTTATTTTCCTAAACGAATTAAAGCAATCAATGTTGTTAAAAGTGCCAGCAGTGTCTAAAAAGCATTGCACCTCGTTGTCTCCTTTTAGCTCAGCACAGCTTTTTACAGAGGTCATAGGACATGCAAGTTTTCAAATAAAACACTACATGACCAGCAAAGGACAACCATTTTCTTAGTCCTGTTGCCCCTTCATTCTACTGATAAGAAAATCTTGTGATCTAGTGATCATCAGTTGAATTCTCATCTCTCAGACATTAAGGGCATATACTGGCCATATTCAATGATTGCCTGTTCTGAGGCAACCTGTTTACAATTGCTCTATGTCCACAGCTGAACTTGGTCACCTTCCTGCATTAAACATTTTATAATAAGGCTGTAACAAAATCTATAAAAGAAAAGGAATCTAAACACTATTAATTCTTTGAATATATCAATACTAGTGTTGAGCGATTGCATTGGCTATCGAGATCGATCGATAGTCGATTGTCGGGCCGCTACGGATAAGGGGTTTTTCGATAGTGGCATCGATTATGCGAGATTACCATTTAAAGTCTATGGGGGGAGAGCAACAAACACTTCATATTACACCCCAAACAAGGCTGAGAGAAGCTGTAATTAACATCACAAACAGTCAAATGGATACGTCCTACATCTTAGGCACAAACCACACTTAGGTTAATAAAGTCACAGGAAAAACAAGTCACAGACCATTTACTATCCCTGGTCTTGTTCCACCAGCTTGGAGCCCTTAAAGCTGCATAACCCACTATAATTAAAACAAAGTGCCAGATGGCAGTATGATTTGCAACCATCATGTTACTTGAACTGGACATTGAATATCCCCTCGTCCTGCGAACGCAGCATGAGCCCCCAAACCTGCATGACACCCACATTTATTAATGTGACGGAAAAAGGAGTCTTTCAACCACCATTTTTGTTTCACTGGACATTGACTATACCTGATCCTGGGGCCCGACAAACGCATGGAGCCCAAAACCTGCATGACCCCCACATTTTAAAAAGTGCCGGGAAAAAAGGGAAGTCTTTCAGACCACCATTTAGTTTCACTGGGGAACATTGACTAATACTGCCTGGGCCACAAGCATGGAGCCCCAAACCTGCGATGAGCCAACAACATTGTCAAAAAAGTGCCCGGAACAAATTAGGAGTCTATATCATTCCCACCATTTGTAGTTTCAACTGGACATTGGAGGAATTATACCTTGTCTATGGGCCATCAGCTATGAGCCAAACCTGCATGTCCCCCCACATTTAAACAAAGTGCCGGAAAAAAGGAGTCTTTCATCCACCTAAATTTTAGTTTACTGCGACATTGACTTTCTGTCCTGGGCCACAGCATGCAGCCCCAAATCTGCATGACCCCCACATTAAAAAGTGCCGGAAAAAGGAGTCTTTCACACCACCATTTTAGTTTCAATGGGACATTGACTATTACCTGTCCCTGGGCCACAGCCATGAGCCCCAAAACTGCATGACCCCCACCATTTATAAAGAAAAAGTGCGGAAAAAAGGAGGCTTTCAACCCATCCATTTTAGTTTTCACTGGGACATGTTGACTAACCCAGTGTCCTGGGCCACCTTGCATTGAGTTTCCCTTTCCCAAACCTGACATGTACCCCCACAATTTAAACAATAAGGTGCGCGGAAAAGAATAAGGAGATGCCTCTTCAACCTACCATTTTATGTTTACACTGGAACATTTGACTATACCTGTCCTGGGCCCACATGCTTATGGAGCCCCAGAAACTCGTGCGCATGACCCCCACATATTTAAAAAGTGAACAAGGAAAAAGGAGTCTTTCACACCAAAACCATTGTAGTTTCAATGGACATTGACTATTAACTGTCTGGGCAACAGCATGAGCCCCAAACCTGATGACCCCACATTTAAAAAGTGCCAGGAAAAAGGAGTCTTTCAACACACATTTTAGTTTCACTGGACATTGACTATACCTGTCCTGGGCCACAGCATGAGCCCCAAACCTGCAATGGGAAAGTAACCCACCACATTTAAAAAGTGCCGGAAAAAAGGAGTCTTTAACCACACATTGTAGTTTCACTGGACATTCTTATCGACTATCAACCTGTCCTGGGCCCACTGCATGAGCCCTCAAACTGCATGACCCCCACATTTAAAATGGTGCCGGAAAAGGAGTCTTCAACCACCTTTTAGTTTCACTGGACATTGACCTACTATACATGTTCCTGGGCCACAGCAGAGCCCAAACCCTTGCATTGGACCCCCACATTTAAAAAGTGCCGGAAAAAGGAGTCTTTCAACCACCATTTTGTTTCACTGGACATTATATACCTGTTTTGGGCACAGCAGAGCCCCAAACCTGCATGACCCAAAAACATTTAAAAATACGGAAAAAGGAGTCTTTCAAAAAACATTTTAGTTTATGGAATTGACTATACTGTCCTGGGCCCACAGATGGCCCCCAAACCCCTGCATGACCCCCAATTTAAAAAGTCCCGGAAAAAGGGGGTTTTCAACCCCCTTTTAGTTTCATGGACATTGACTATACCGCCCGGGGCCACGATGACCCAGGCCCGGGGTTACAGTGGGTGCGGTAAAACCCCAGGCTGGCGTCCTTTCTATTAAAGCGGGTTAAAAATCCCTGATGACGCACCCAACAAAATGTCGTGTGATGCAGAGTGGGAAAGCGGAGTGTGAGAACTCCGCCTTCCTCTGTACCAGTAATTATGGGTAGCGCTTGCCCCTCCGTATGAGTGGGGACCAATTGGCTTACTTGGAAATACTGGTGGTTACGCTCCTGTTACACAGGGCCCTTTTCTTGGCTTCTTTTTCTAAATTTTATAACGGCTGGGGGAAAAATGGTCTCTGTACTTTTTTCCCTTGTCTGTGTCCTTTACTCCTGTTCTCTAAATTAACCCTACACTGGTAAAGTTTTTGTCCCCCTTGTACAATTCAGAGGAATTTTTTTAACAGCTTTTTGTACATGCAATTTTTTTATACTTTAATTCTAGAAAAATTTTTTTAAAAAATTTGGATGGAACCCCACCTGTTTTTGGTTTCTTTTTTTCATTGTTTTAAAATGGGTTTCTCAAAAAGGGGTTGATAGTATGTTAAGCTGCATTCAAGAAAATGCCCCCAAAAATTCGCATGACCCTTGAGCACTTTTGGGGAAATTTTGGAGAACAAATGTTGTTAGAAAAAACTTTTTAGAATAGGCCTGTGTTAGCTGCTGTCACAGAAAATGCCCCCCAAAAAATTAAAGAGCCATTGAGCCACTTTGGTCAATTGTGAAGAACAAGTTGTTAGAAAAAATTTTTTGAATAGGACTGTGTTAGCTGCGTACGCAAAATGCCCCAAAAATTTAAAGCATGACCCTTGAGCCCCCTTTGGTCAATTGTGAAAAAACAAATGTTGTTAGAAACAACATTTTTTTTTTTAAAGGATCTGTAGTATTGCTGCATTTCAAAGCAGCTGACCCAAAAAAAAATTTTAAAAATGACTTCTCAGCCCCTGTTAAAAATTGTGAGGGGGGAAAAAGCCACTTAGAACACATTTCTATTCCAAAGGACCCCTAATTATGCTGTATCTCACAGAAAAAAAGACCCCAAAAAATTTTAAAAATGATTCTCGCCCCTATTAAAAATTGGAGGGGGAAATGCCCCTTTGAAGTCACATTTTGTTCCAAAGGACCATGTTATTGGTTCTACAGCAACATGACCCAAAACCATTGCAATGCGAAAACTTCTTAAGATTTTAAATGGTAAATGGTTCCCCGGGGTTTTCAAAGAAAACCTTTCTGCTTTTTACAGTCTCCTCACAGCAAAACCATAAAATGAACTGTTGGAAAAGAGAATAAAAATTCAGTAAAAAATGATCTTTTAAAAAAAAGTTTTCAAGAGGACCCTTTTGTTTGAAAAGGATGTGAAATAGACCGGCAAATAATCGGTAAAATTTGGAAATTTTGGGGCACAAATCACAGAGATCCATGCCTTTCATCTTGATGAAGTAAAGATCCATTTTCTGTGGAAAGCCCGGGTGCGTTTTTCGTAAAACTCCTAGCTGTGCTGAAGGTCCCCCTAGAATTTTAGCTGGCTGCGGGGGGACAACCTCTATGGGTGAGAGCCAGCGGGCCATTGTCTTTTTTGGGTCCCCCAAGTTATTGGGTCGGAACAATGCAAAAACATCGGTGTTGAGCGCAGATAGTGTGCAACCTGATTTAAACTGATCTCTGGTGTTGGATGTGTGCCCCGCATTGCAGCGTTGGTGAGGTGGTAAAAAAAGATTGCCAGAGGTCCCCCATTAGGCTTCTCCCCTTTTTCCTGTGCGCGCTTCGCCTTCTTGGACTCTATGCTTTCAGTCGCTGAGTTTTTCCACCGTGACATTTGGGGACGTGAAGCAGACGCAACAGGTGTTCCCGTTGTCAATCAGCAGGTCTCCTTTCCTGCTTTTTAATCTCTATTTGGGTGGGTGGAAGGAAAATGCTGATTTTTGTTTTGTCCGGGGACCAGGAGGGTGGCCACCCAGTAATGTTG
>JAODAL010070105.1:0-16068 GCA_025379985.1 Phyllomedusa bahiana
AGGAAAATTTGTTTCTGTAATGTATTTACATAAAAAAAGGGCCCTCGAAAAAAGTGCCAGTTTCTCATAGTTCTACATTAGCTATGTTAAAAACGGAAAAAAAATGGGCCATTTTTTTGGGCCCCCGTAATTACGCGCCAAAGGGTGCGCAAATTAGGGCTAAAAAAGGGGCCCATTCTTAGGTAATCCATTTTTCCCTCATAGAAAAACTAGGGGATTCCGTCTCCTCTCCCTGCTTGGCGAATGCCCCGGGGGGGGAGATAAGTGACATTTTAATTACCAGCGGCGTATACGCTCACTCCCCCGCTCCCGCCCTTTTCCCGGGTCCACACGGAAAATTGGGGGGGCGTAATTACGCCCCGCATTTAACCCGGGGTGAACATACCCCTTACTGTTACTAATATTGCAACAAAAACAGTGGTTACCTTTAACCAGGGACTCCCTAGCTTACCATTACCACCTCCCTGAAGTCTTTAAACCCCTCTTAATAAGTTGCACCAAAAAATTTTGGGAATTTCAGATTTTAAATCTGCATATTAGACTTTAAAGGGAAAAATCCTGTTGCAAACTTCCCTGTTTTAAACTAAGGTTATTTTCTATCGTTAAAAAAAGGGGAAAAATTTTCTGAAATTCCTCGGGGGGAAAATTTGTTTCTTTTACCTCAAAACCTATAATTATATTTTTAAAACTGTTTTTTGAACATACCTTATTTTTTCCTTTGCTTTTGGGAATTTCTCAACATTTCTTTACTCCCTTTAAAGTGACAGAAAATTTAACTCACAACAAAAGTTTACTTTCTTTCCTTCACGGTAAAACTCTCTTTTTTGTAAAGTGCAAACCCCACTGAAAACACATTTGGGAGACTTTTTTTACGGGAACTGTAAATTTTCCTCCGTAGCCACAAAAAAAAACTAAAAATTCTTTTGACCCTTAGGGGTTTTTCCCTTTTTCCTTATTTAAAAAACCCTGACAACCCCAAAAAAAGGTTGACGGTATTTTAAATTTATATCCCTTCAAATGATATCACAACCTATTTGGGAAAAAATTATCACGGATCTTTAAATTACGAAGAAAAAATATCATTAGGGGGAGGTACAAGTAAAAAAAACCCCAAGAAAAAAACCTCCCAAAAACTTCCTAAATTTTTTAAAAATTCTTCATCTGCCCAAAGGGAACCACTAAAAAAAGAGGTCTACAATATCCTCATCTCTGCCCCTCCTCTTCTTCCAGTGAAAAAATCCTTAAATCTCGGAACCCAAGACCCTTTTGATGCCAACAAAGAGATGGGCAAAATTGATTCTAACGAAGGGGAAAATTCTTTTTTAAAATTTTCCGGGAAAACTTTTTGGGGGGAAACCCGAAGTCGAATTTTGGGGGTGTTTCGGTGAACAAAAGTGTGCTTTAAAATTGAAAAAATTGGCTCCCGGACACAGGCGTTTACATGGGGCAAAGCACTTGGGAGGAAGAAGGGCATACCCCTCCCTGACATGTGCAGAGATAAACCCCAAATCAGAGACCGGCGGGATTCTTTTACGTCACAGCACTATAAAAGGGCCCGGGCGCGACCCTGGGAGCTCTTTCCCGCTTAAACTGCCCTGTTGGGGAAGGGGGCCCCACGGCTGCTTTTAATCTCTTACTAAAGAACCATTTTTATACAGCGATTTTTTTTGGGGGTGTCTCAGCTTGTCTCGAAGGATTTGGCTTCTTTTAAAATGTTCAATTTCTGATTTTGTGGGGTTTTGGATCTAAATGGTCCATTGTGTGTCCAGGCAGTTTGCATATAAAATTTTAATGCTTCGGTTTCACAGCACATTGAATATCTAAGGGTGATCAAAGGGCCTTTTTCCCTTGTTGAAATTCATTTAAAAGAAAAACAATGTTTTTTTAAACAATAAAAAATACCACTTCTTTTTGATCCCTCAATTTTTGCGCAATTTACATCCGGGAAGGGTTAATTAACTTTTGTTTTTGCTGTGTGGTGACTGAAAGAAACCGTTTATTTAAACCAAAAAAATTTTACTTTTTTCCCTTTGTAGCAAAATTTCACAAGCAAAGGAAAAATTCCCAATTTTTTTTCTCTTGTTGTGAGCGTAAAAAAACACGCCTTTGTAAAACCTACAAAGCTCTATTTTTTTTGGCTCCCTAATTTTTTTTGCGCAATTTACATCCAGGGGTTAATAAAGCTTTTGTTCTCCTTTGTGGTGACAAAAATAAACCGTCTTTTTCACTCCCCAAAAAAATACTTTTTTTCCTTTGGGGGCCCTTTTAATTCACAAGCGAAGGTTAATTACAAGATTTCCTTGTTGTGTAGCTTTAAAAACACGCCATTGAAACCACGCTAAAAAAGCTCGTAGTTTTTGGTTCTCAATTCTTTTTGCGCAATTTACATCCGGGGGGTTAATTAAGCTTTGTTCGCTGTTTGGGGTTACTAAAATAAACCGTTTTTTTTCACTGCCAAAAAATACATTTTTCCTGTAGCAAAATTCACAAAGGGAAGGGTTAATTACAAGTTTTCCTCTTGTTGTGAAAGCGTAAAAAACATCCATTGTAATACGCAAACAAAGCTCGTATTTTTGGGGTTGCTCAATTTTTTTGCAAAAATTTACATCCAGGGGTTTAATTAAGGGGTTGTTCTCGGGTTTTGGTGACAAAAAAAAAACCGTTTTTTTAAAACCGCCAAAAAATACATTTTTCTTTTGGGCAAAATTCAAAGCAAAAGGTTAATTTACAATTTTTCCCCTTGTTGTGTACCCGAAAAAAAACCCATTATAACTTTCTACAAAGCTCATTTTTTTTTGGGTTGCTAAAATTAAATTTTGCGAAAATTTAAAATCCGGGGGTTAATTAAACGTTTTTTTGCTGTTGTGGTGACAAAAAAAAAACCGTTTTTTTTCACGGGCCCAAAAAAAAAAATTTTTCCTGTAGTTTAATTCACAAGCGGGGGTTTTAATTAAAATTTTTCCCTTTTGGTTGGGGAAACGTAAAAAACACGCCATTGTAACAGGGCTAAAAAAGCTCGTATTTTTTGGGTTGCTAAATTTTCCTTTTGGGCCAATTTAAAACCGGGGGTTAAATTAAGTGTTTTTTCTCCCGTTGTGGTGAGTAAAAAAAAACCGTTTTTTTTCACCCCCAAAAAAAATAAAAAATTTTTCATGTAGCAAAATTTCCCCAAAAGGGCAAGGGTTTTAATTACAAGTTTTTCTCTTGTTGTGTAGGGGAAAAAAAAACCCGGGCCTTTAAAAAACACGCTAAAAAAGCTCTTTATTTTTGGGGTTTGCTCATTCTTTTGCGCAATTTAAAATCCGGGGGTTAAAAATTTAAACTTTTTTTCTGCTGTTGGGGGGGAACAAAATAAACCTCTTTTTCACCCCCAAAAAAATACATTTTTCCTTTTAGCATTTTTTCAAAAGGGCAAAGGGTTAATTACAAGTTTTCCTCTTTTTGGGTGTAGCATAAAAAACACGCCATTGTAACACGCTAAAAAGCCCCGTATTTTTTTGGTTGCTCAATTCTTTTGGGCCGAAAATTTACTTTCCGGGGGTTAATTAAGCAATTTTTCTGCTGTTTTTGGTGACTAAAAAAAACCGTTTTTTTTCCACCGCCAAAAAATACTTTTTTTCCTGTAGCATATATCAAAAGGGGAAAGGTTAATTACAAGTTTTCCCTTTTGGGTTGTGTAGATAAAAAACACGCCATTGTAAAAAAGCTACAAAGCTCGTATTTTTGGGGGTTTTGCCAATTCTTTCCCAAAATTTTTACTTTCCGGGGGGTTAAATTTAAAACGTTGTTTTGTTTGTTGTGGTGACTAAAAAAAACGTTTTTTTTCACCCCCAAAAAATAATTTTTTCCCCTATAGCATAATTTAAAAAAGCAAAGGGTTTAAATTTAAAAGTTTTCCTTTTGTTGTGTAGCATAGAAAACACCCATTGAAACACGTACAAAGCTGTGGGTTTTTGGTTGCTCATTTTTTTGCGAAATTTTTACATCCGGGGGTTTTAATTAACGTTGTTCTTTCTTTTGTGGTGAATAAAAAAAAACGGGTTTTTTTCCCACCCCCAAAAAAAATACATTTTTCCTGTACCCAAAATTTTTAAAAAGCAAATTTTTTAAATTTAAACAAAGTTTTCCCCCTTTTTTGGGGGGAAACAAAAAAAAAAACGCCATTGTAACACGTTAAAAACCCTCGTGGGCTTTTGGTTGTAAATTTTTTTTGGCGAAATTTTTACATTGGGGGGTTTTTAATTAAGCGTTTTTTCTTGCTGTTGTGGTGACAAAAAAAAATCGTCTTTTTAAACCCCCAAAAAAAATACATTTTTCCTGTAGCATAATTCACAAGCGAATTTAAAATTACAATTTTCCCCTCTTTTGGGTTAGCGTAAAAAACACGCCTTTATAAAACGCTTCCAAAGTTTGGGTATTTTTTGGGTTTTTTTTCCTTAATTTTTTTGGGCCCCAATTTTACACCCCAAAGGGGTTTAAACCCTAAGTTTTTTTCACCCAGTTTTTTATCAGTAAAAAAAAATTTTTTGTTTTTCCCCGCCACAGAAAAAATTTCCCTGAAGCATAATTCATATCCGAAGGTATTAACCTGTTTGGGGCTTTTTTTATTCATAAAATAACCCCAGAGTTTTTTAAAAAGGCACATACAAGTCAATTTTTCCTGCCCATTTGGGAGCGCCCCAAATTTTTACCAAGGGGTTTCGAAGCTTTTTTAGTGGGTTCCCTTTGGAGTCCCAAAAACAGGGTGGTATTTATCATATACAGATATCTTAAACAAAAAAGTTTTTCTGTACCTTTTAGAAAAAAACAATATGTCAGACAGAGAGGGGGCAAGCTCTTCACCTGCGGTGGGAGAGGGACAAAAACAGTCCTGGAGCAAAGCCCAGGTCGCGCCCCGGGAAGGGGGCTCGCAGCAGGGGGCACCGGTGAGGGTACAAAATGGGGCTGGGTTTTAGCGGCCGTGTCTGACTACAACCCAAGGGTTCTTATTGGTTTTTAATAAGGGGCAAACCACTTCCTCCCCCGATTTACATCTTACAACCCCCGCCAAAAAAATCGGGGGAACGTCAGGGCAAAAAACCCCTTTGTTTGGGATTGGGCCCGGAGCGGGGGCAGGGGCCCCCACCTGTCCTTTAACCCCCTCGGGCCCCTCCGGTTCCCCCCACCCCCGAAATCTACTATGGGGGTCCCGGGTAGCGCCACTATATAGCGAGGGGTGAACCAATTTGAGGAGGGCAGTCAGCAGCTACTTGGGAGCGAAGAAATGGGGCCAATTTTCCCCCCGTTCTTTTCCGTAGGGGCAAAGTATAGATGTTGAGGGTGGCATGGGGGGCATGTTGTTGGGGGGTCAGCCCCTTTTACCCAAAAAAGGGGATGAGGAAGCAGTTTACGATGAAAAACAAATAGAAAGGGTGATGTAAACCGACCCTTTCTTGGGAGCCGGGGGGAGGCAAGGGCTTCATTTATCGTCAGGGAAGAGGGCGTCACTTGCACGTCAAAGGGAAGGGGGGGGCGCAGCCAGCAAAGGGGGTTTTGTGGCCGTGAGCCAGCAGGGTGGGGCGTGGGGAGGTCCCGGGAAAACCAAGGGGGCCCCCGGGGGGAAAAAAAACCCCCTTCGCAGGTCCAAGAAAGGTAGCGGCACAGGGCTCAGCGAGGGGGGAAACGGGGAGTAGTTTACTCATTGCGGAGCGTTGGTGGGAAAATCAGCTACCGCCGGCGGTTTCTAAGACAAAGGGGGACCGAATATGGGTTTTATGTAGAAACTGTACCAGAAAGTGAAGCGTGGCCAGGGAGCTAAGTTGGCCAAACCCACGGTCCCCGTGTCCAAAACATGTAGCTTTTCCCCTTTCCCCGGGGCCCCGGGAGAAACTTGGCTCAGAGGTGGTGGCCAAACCTGCGGCAGCGCCCGTGGCAAAGCATGCCATTGCAGCCGTCAAGGCTCCACCCCCCTCTGAAAGGGAGGGTTTTTCTCTTTTGAATTCCAAACTCCCGGTTCCCGATGCTCCTGCTCACCCCTACCATGGCGCCAGCAGGGCTTTAGCGAGGCGATTGCAAAAAAGGGCAAAAAGTATGCCGGGCCCAAAACCCTCCCAAAGGTTTAAAAAGTGACCCCTTCTCCTGTCCAAGTTGTTGGGGGCTGCAGTCCCTCCCTTTCCAAATGGTGGCTCTGCACCAATTTAGGAAAATTTTTGGGGTTTTTGGGCGAGCCCCAGATGGAGAGTTCCAAGCCGTAATTTATTTTCCAAAAAGGGGAGTACCAGCACTTTTATAAATTAAAGTAGAAAGAATGTGGGGCCCGTCCGAGCTTAACGGTTTGTTCCCAAAGGGGGCACTGCAAACGCGGAAATTGCGGGGGCTGTAACTACGGTCAGGTGCCAGTAAATTCCTTTAAAGGCCCAAATGGGGGGAATGTGCTTCCTGCCCAAGCACACCAACAAAATTGGGCAGGAGACCGGGGGCTTTTTTTCCTCCCCCACGTTGTCAAAAATGCGGCTTCCCGCCCAATGTCCGCCTCCTTTCCCCCTCCACCACCACCACCATCTCGGGCCCCCACAAGAAATTGGGTCCCCCATACCAAAATGTGTAGGGCACAGCGGTTTTTCCCCGCAGTTCTACACTTTGGGTTTCCTTCGGGGAACGAAGTCCAAAACAGGGGAGGAACTGCTCCGCCTCCCTGCAGCAAGAAAATCGATGTGTGGGGGGTTTCTCTGCGGGAAAATGCAAATCGGGAACCCTGGGCACGGAAAAAGGGGGGGGAACATGGGGGTCCCCCGCCCGCAACCCCAGGAGGGATGGTCCCCCCGCGCCCTTCCCTGGCGCATGTGTTCAATCTGGGTTTTGGGAAAAAGGGTTTCCCGAAGGGCTTTTCCCCCGATCCCTTTAGGGAAAATTCTGAAAATGGCCCGGAAAATGTGCATGCACTTCACCAATTTCCCACCCAAAACCAGGAAAACCCTTTCCCCGAGTTGCAAGGGGAGAATGGCCCCCCCCCAAAAAACTTGCTGAAAAGCGATGTTTCCACCCCTTGGAATTCCAGCCCCGCCAATGTTTTGGGACCGACTGTATTAAAAGGAAAGGCCATTAAAAAGATTTTTTTTATGATCCAGGCGGACAGGAAATTCTCCCCCGTGTACCTTTTTATGTCAGCCGTGGCAGTAATGCGTGAACCCGCCGTTTGTTGAGGCCCTTTTGGAGGGCCCCGTTATTTGGTAGGGCGCCCGGGGCTAAAAGGGGTGAATTAAAAAATCATTTTTCCCCTGTTCATGTCCTTTGGAAAAAGATGCTGAAAAATCTGTCGGGCAAAAGGAAAAGGAGAGGGGGGCGAAAACATCTCGCGGCCACATGAGTCCGGGGGGGGACTGAAAAAGGAGGAGGAGAAGGACCCTGGGGAAAGGGGAAAACAAAAGTCTGGTGAAATTTAGTGGATTTTTTACCCAGGTGGGGCAAGGGGAGGAGGAGCAGGGGCAGCTGGGGGAGGGAGGGTTGGGGATGAGGGAAAACGAGGGGAGATGACCCCCCAAAAAAAACCGTGGCAGTATACAAAAGGGAATAGGAAAGGGAAACCCCTCGGGAGTCCCCTTGTGCAAATGGCCCCGGGAGCATGCTGAAATTTTCCCGGGTAGTGACAGTAGACTAGTCACATCCGGCAGAGGGGTGACTTCTGGCTCTCACCCTATTTGGACCCTCGCTACCGTCCAAAATGGGAGCCTTTTTCCCAGCTATTGAAAGGGAGGACAAACTCAAATACTATAGGGAAATCCTCCGTAGTCAGTTGGCCGCTGCCTATGTCGGCATCGGTCCTTTTTCTGACAGGTCTGACCGGGGGGTTCTTCAGCGCTCACGTACTGCTGCTGGGGAAAGGTGGGGGGGTAGGAGCTGTACCAGCTCCATCAGCAGCAACCTATGTCTGGAGTCACTGATGAGCCGCTTCCTTCACCCGCCTAGTGAGGAAGGCAGTCCCCAGCAGCAGCAGCAGCAGCAGCAGGACCTGGGCAGACCCTGAACCAAACGGGTTTGGTGGCCTATTTTGACAGCACTCTGCCACCCCAGTTAGAAGATTCCGCTGGACTACTGGGCACCCAAAAATTGTTTGTGTGGCCGCAACTTGCCGAGTTTGCAGTGGAGAAGCTGTTCCTGCACAGCCAGTAGTGTGGCATCAGAGCGGGTGGTCAATGCGGGGGGGGGGGCCATCGTTTATCCCAAGGAGAACCTGCTTGTCCAGGGGAAATGTGGAACGACTGATCCTTTGGGCAAGATGAATCAGGCGTAGATCGGCCAGGATTTTCCACAAAAACCCAAAGCCTTAGGCGTCAGACTACATCAGCCATGACGCTTCACCCAAACTGTGAGAAATTAGTCTGGGTTCAAACTACCTGCCTCAGCCACTATTGTGGGTTGCCGCCACCCGCCTGATGCCACACATCTGCTGCCAGTTTTCTCCATCTGCCACCAACCATCTTTTTTTCCAGGGATGTATTGCCACCCACCTCCACACTTTTTGTCATTTTGCCACTTTATGACCTCATGCTGCTGTTTTCTGGTGGGCCGTGACATCCCATATGTGTCATTGAGGCCACTCTCTGACCTCATGCTGTTGCTCCTGCCGCTGTCACCTCCACCTCTGTCATTGAGTGCCACTCTGTGCCTGCTCCAGTTTTTGCCACCCTCCAGAATGTCATTGTGCCACTGTTTTGACCTCATGCTGCTGCCGCCGTCACCTCCACCTCTCTTCATTGTGCCACTCTGTGGCCTACACACTGTTTTGCCACCTCCAGAATGTCATTGTGCCACTGTCTGACCTCATGCTGCTGCTGCCGTGACCAACACACTGAGTCATTGTGCCACTCTGTGGCCTACTTTCCCGTTTTTTTGCCATCTCCAGAATGTCATTGTGCCACTTTATGACCTCATGCTGCTGCTGCCATCACCTCCACTCTCTGTCATTTTGCCACTCTGTGGCCTACTCCAGTTTTTGCCACCTCCAGAATGTCATTGTGCCACTGTCTGACCTCATGATGCTGACACCGTCACCTAAACTCTCTGTCATTGTGCCACACTGTGGCCTACTCCAGTTTTTGCCACCTCCAGATGTCATTGGCCACTGTCCCGACCTCATGCTGCTGGCCACCGTGACCTCCACTCCTTCATTGTGCCACTCTGTGGCCTACCCCAGTTTTGCACCTCCAGGGGAAAGTCATTGTGCCCCTGTTTGACCTCATGCTGCTGCCGCCATCCCCCCCCACTCTCTGTCATTTTGCCACTCTGGTGGCCTACTACTGTTTTTGCCACCTCCAAAATGTCATTGTGCCACTGTCTGACCTCATGCTTGCTGCCTCCGTGGGCCTACACACTGTGTCAATTGTGCCACTGTCTGGGCCTCATTTGCTGCCACCGTCACCTCCACTCTCTGTCATTGTGCCACTCGTGGCCTTCTCCAGTTTTTTTGCACCTCCAGAATGTCATTTGGCCACTGTCTGACCTCATGCTGCTGCTGCCGTGACCTACACACTGCGTCATTGTGCCACTCTGTGGCCGACTCCAGTTTTTGCCAACTCTAGAATGTCATTGTGCCACTGTCTGACCTCATGCTGCTGCTGCCATCACCTCCACTCTCTGTCATTTTGCCACTCTTTGGCCTACTCCAGTTTTTGGCCACCTCCAGAATGTCATTTGTGCCACTGTCTGACCTCATGATGCTGACGCTGTCACCTCCACCTTCTGTCATTGTGCCACTCTGTGGCCTACTACTGTTTTGCCACCTCCAAATGTCATTTGCAACTGTCTGACCTCATGGGTGCTGCCGCCCATTTTACCTCCACTCTCTGTCATTGTGCCACTCCCGTGGCCTACTCCAGTTTTTGCCCCATCCAGAATGTCATTGTGTGCCACGTCCTGACCTCATGATGGCTGGGGCCCCCGTGACCTCACACTGTGTCATTGTGCCACTGTCTTGGGCCTTTATGCTGCTGCCACCGTCACCTCCCCTCTCTGGTCATTTGCCACTCTGTGGCCTACTCTAGTTTTGCCACCTCCAGAATGTCATTGTGCCACTGTCTGACCTCATGGGTGCTTGCTTTGCTGCTGTTGTGACCATTACACACTCGTCATTGTGCCAGTCTTTGGCCTACTCCTTTTTTTTGTGACCTCCAGGATGTCATTGTGCCACTGTCTGACCTCATTTCTGCTGCCGCCGTCACCTCCACTCTCTGTTCACTTTGTCCGCTCTGTGGCCTACTCCATTTTTTGCCACCTCCAGAATGTCATTGTGCCACTGTCTGACCTCATGCTGCTGCACCGTTCCAAATCCACTTTCTGTCATTGTGCCACACTGTTGGCCTACTCCAATTTTTTGCCACCTCCAGAATGTCATTGTGCCACTGTTTGACCTCCCTGCTGCTGCCGCCGTCACCCCCACTCTTGTCATTTGTCACTCTGTGGCCTACTACTTTTTTTGCCACCTCCAGAAATGTCATTGTGCCACTGTCTGACCTCATGCGCTGCCTCCTCCGTGACCTACCCAAAAACTGTGTCATTGTGCCACTGTCTGACCTCATGTTGCTGCCCCTCACCTCCACTCTCTGTCATTGGTGCAAATCTGAGGCCTACTTACTGTTTTGCCACCCTCCAGAATGTTTATTGTTCCACTGTCTTTACCTCATTTTCTGCTTGTGCCCGGGGACCTACAAAAACTGTGTCATTGTGCCACGTCTGACCCTTTATGCTGCTGCTGGGGCTACCGTTGACCTACCCAACTCTGTCAATTGTGCCACTGTCTGACCCAATGCGGGTGCTGTGGCTGCTTTTTTCCGTGACCTACACACTGGTGTCATTGTGCCACCTGTGGCCCTACTCCCTGTTTTTTGCCACCTCTAGAATGCCATTGGCACTTGTTTGACCTCATGCTGCTGCCGCGACCCCCCCACTCTTGTCATTTTGTCACTCTGTGCCTACTACTGTTTTGCCACCTCCAGAATGTTCATTGTGCCACTGTCTGACCTCATTCTGGCTGCCTCCGTGACCTTACAACCATGTGTCATTGTCCACTTTCTGACCTCATGCCTGCTGCCCACCGTCACCTCCACTCCTGTCATTGTGCCCCTTATGTGGCCTACACCAGTTTTGCCACCTCCAGAATTTTTATTGTGCCCTGTCTTACCTCATGCTGCTGGGCCGCCGTCACCCCCACCTCTTTATTTTTTTCACTCTGGGGGGCCCACTACTTTTTGCCCTCCAGAATGTCATTGTGCCCCCTGTCCCCACCCATGCTCTGCCCCCCGTGACCTACACACTGTGTCATTTTTTGCCACTGTCTGACCTCTGTTGCTGCCACCTTCACCTCCCCTCTCTTCATTGTGCCATCTTGGCCTACTACTTTTGCCACCTCCAAAATGTCATTGGTTCCACTGTCTGACCCATGCTGCTGCTGCCGGGGGGCCCACACACTGTTTTTCATTTGCCACGTCTGGCCTCGGGTGCTGCTGTGGCTCTACCGTGAAACTACTCACTCGTCATTGTGCCCCCTGTCTGACCTAATGCTGCTGCTTGGCTGCTGCCGTGACCTACCAAACTGTGTCCCCTTGTGCCACTCTGGGCCCCTACTCCGTTTTTTGCCACCCTAAATGCCATTGTGCCACTGTTTGACCTCATGTGCTGCCGGCCGTCACCCCCACTCTCTTCATTTTGTCACTCTGTGGGCCCAAACTTTTTGCCACCTTCCAAAAAGTCATTTGTGCCCTGCTGGGCCTCAGCTGCGCCTCCTGACCTAAACACTGTGTCATTGTGCCACGTCGCTCATGCTGCTGCCACCGCACCTCCACTCTCTGTCATTGTGGGCCACTCTGTGGCCCACTCCAGTTTTTTGCCACCCCAGAATGTATTTTTCCCCCTGTCTGACCTCATTTGGGGCGCCGCCGTCACCCCACTCTCTGTCATTTTTGCCACTCTGTGGGGCCTACTACTGTTTGGGCCAAACCCCAGAATGTCATTGTCCACTGTTGACCTCACGCTGCGCCGTGAAAATCAACTGTGGGCATTTTGCCACTGTCTACCTTTTATGCTCTGCTGTGGGCTCTACCCCTACCTAAAACACTCTGCATTGTGCCATGTTCTTCCTAATGCTGCGCTGTGGCTCTGCCTGACCTACACACTGTGTCATTGGCCACCGTGGCCTACTCCTGTTTTTGGCCCCTCTAGAAAATTTAATTGTGCCACTGCGACCTCATTTTTTCTGCTGCATTGATCCGCAAAATCCACACCCCCTGTCCATTTTGCCCCTCTTTGGCCTTTCTCCGTTTTTGCCACCCCAGAATGCAGTGCCACTCTGACTTTCATGTGCTGGGCTGCCGCCGTCACCTCCACACTCTGACACTGAGTTGCCACTGAGCCCTTACTTGTTTTTTTTTCCAGCTGTCGCTGGGCCATGACTTTATCAGGCTACATTCCCCTTCAGTTTTTTGGTCAGTTTTTTTCCCCCTTAAGTGCCCCGGGGGAATTTTATAGTGAAGCAATTCTAAGAGCGGGGCAGTCATCTGCGTGTCATACTAAAAAAACCAAAATTTGTAGAAGACCAACCAAGCTCCCCCCTGCATATTTAAAACATGGCACAACGTTTCTACAGCACCCTGCGGCTCTTGCAGCCGGGGAAAACTGTTTTTTAAGCAATTCGTCCCGAAGTAATTCGGGGCCGAATTTATTTGTGTGGGGGAAATTTGGCGAAGTGACCAACCCAATTTTTGAGAAAATTTTGCCCATCTCATCACAACACCTAACAAAAAAACGGTTTTTTAGCAGTCTTTTCTTCCTTCCGCACCCCCACTCCATTCCCAAACCCGAAGCAAAGATGTCTAACTTAAACGGGGTTTTTTAATCTCTAGTAACAGACCATATTGATTCTAAAATGGCAACATTTGCAAACTCCCATAACAGGTTAATCGACGCCAATAGTGCTCTAGAGGAGGAGGTAAAATGTCTCTCCAACAAAGTCTTGGACCTTGAAGACAGATCGCAGTGTAACAACGTGAGAATTCAGGGTATTCCTGAAACAATTATGCCTGATCAATTAAATGCTTCCTGAACAGACCTCATGGAGTAAAACCCTTCCCCACAGCACTAAACAAGATCTCATAATTGACAGGATCCACAGAATCCCCAAGCCGAGGAATTTACCTCATGAGATCCCAAGGGACACAATAGCACACACCCACTTTTATAATATAAAGGAAGACTTTTTTTGCACTCTCCACAAAGTAGAGTCCCTACTAGAGCGCTTTCAAGCTATATCAATTTTCCCTGAAATGTCCATAGCAACAATGATGAGGAGGAAAGAATTCCAACCCTTCACCAAGATTCTTCATGAAAAGGAGATTATTTATGGATGGGGATTTCCGATTGAGTTTACAATCTCTAGAGAAGGCACTCAATATACCTGCAACTCGCCAGATGAAGTTTGCACTATTCTAAGAAGCTGGAACCTTCTTGCTCCAGCCCAGCCCCCCAAAAAACATCATGTCCAGAGATGTTCACACCTCTGAGGTCCGATAAAACATCCAGACTTCGTTCAAAACCTGCAGACTGACCCTCTTCATTATCCTTTTTGTCTTATTTCCTAACTTGAATATGACTAGCAGAGGATTCTTTGCTTTTTTGCTTTTCTGCATTTTCTTGTTTCACAGGTTCCAAGGCAGGACTTGCTACTTTTTGTTCCTCCTGAAGGAATACATTTCTCTTGTATTGTTATGTTTTTATATTTCTCAAGTTGTTTCTGAAACTTTCTATAGTTATCATGGATTTTGTTCTCACTAATTCCCAGATTTTGTTGTATCTCCTGAGCGCTTTCAACATTTCCTTGATAATGCATTGCGGTCCTCTACACTTTTCATATATCATTTCATATATCTAATTTTATGTTGTTAAAGTTTTGGTCCTACAATGTGCAAGGTTTAACCTCCCCGTTTAAGCACCCTTTGCTGTGGAGAGACATAATTAAATCCAAAGCTGATATTATTTGTTTACAGGAGACATATTTATTATTCTATGATACACATAGATTGAAAAATGCTAAATTCCACTTCATCTTCCAATCGCACGCTTCTAAAAAGAAAGCGGGTGTCGAAATTCTAGTCAGAAATTCAATCTCGTTTAATTTACACCAAAAGATTATAGACCCAGAAGGTCGATATATTGATTTGTGAAATTAATTCCAAACCTTACACTCTTGTTACGCTATACTCGCCTAATGAAAAACAAAGTCCCTTTATCCGAAAAGTCATCTCCACCGCTAAGAACATTAGAAAAGGCGGACTTGTATGTGGTGATTTCAACTTAGTGGTAAAAAATTACATAGAAGGGGGCGTAGCCTAGCCATGGAGGTGTGAGGACGTGTGCTTGGGAGCTCCTCGTGCCACTTCCTCCACTCCGGCGCTTTCTACCACTCTGAAGATGGGGAAATCCACAAAAAACAGAGGTCCAAGTCGGCCCAGCGTCCTGGTACCACCCAGGAGAACTTGGACCAGTTCTTCTCCCCGCCATGGCCACTTATCTCTCTGCCGGCGGGAGACACAGGGAACCCTCAAGATGGCCGCCGCAGTGTGGAGGCCCAGAGCGCATCTGTCTAAGTGCCAGCCGGGATGCCTGCCGATACCCTGCAGCCTCCGCTAACAAGTCCCAGAGCTTCGCTCAGGCGGTCGCGGTCTGGATGGCCTGCATCTGGGGAATCCCCTGGAGGCTCTTCTCTGCTGATGGGCACCGACTCCTCATCACGAGGCGCGCTCAGTGTGGACGGGCCGCCGGCGCCTGCAACGCCTCCCTCCTGCTCTGCCTGCAGCTCTCCGACGGACCCCGCACTCAGAGGGAATCAGCTACCTTCATTGGCTCAGATAAGTGCCGAGGGGCTAGAAGGGATAGTGCTCAGCTCCGGTGATCCCTGCTCCCAGGCTAAGGGACTGTTAGAAGGGGGACCTGCAGTGCCTGCTTCATGTCTGAGGGCTGCCCTCTCCTTTGACAAGGAGAACATTTTGGCCACTAATGAACAACATGATAGCTCTCTGCCTGAATCTCCTCTGGCCCTCCAGGACATACCCGCTGGTGTCACACAGCCCCCAGCTAGGCCGCCTAAGCCACCCAGAGACTACAGGGGGAATACGTTTCATGCAGATCCACAGGTGCACCCGGTCATAGGCCCTGCATTCCTTCCTGTGGCCCAGTGTTCCCTCATCCATGATCCCCGGGGCCCTCCTCTTAACACTGATGGCTCACTGGCTCACTCTCTGTCATGGTCAATGGGATCCTCCTGGGGCACTTCTCCAACTCACCATCAGGGCCCGATTTCTTCTGGCACGCTATCAGTGTATGTCATGCAGAGTTCCACACAACTGAGCTCGGCGTCCTTTGGACAACTTTCTCATTCTCTGCTGTCCGCCTCAGCATGTCCACAAACGGCGGCTAGTCTGGACGGCACTCCAGCAGTTTTTGCCTTCTCACCACAGCAACCTTTTCAGGCCTGTGCTCCTGCTTCCGTCTCGATGCCTGGAACTGTTGCCAACATGGAAGATAACAGGCCGGCCATGCTTGCTGATGTGCGACTGTTAATACAATCTCTCCCCTCCAGAGAGGATCTTACTGCACTTGTTAAGCAGATGGTGGAAGGATTCAAACAAGAATTTTCGTCCTTTCGGGCGGAGTTGGCATCCTTAAACTCGAAAGTTGAAGGACTTGACCAATCTCAGACGCAGACCGCTACTTCTCTGGCCACATTGCAGGGCAAAGTTGCCCAGCATTCCGCCCAACTCTTCTCCTTACAACAACACCTGGACGATGTGAAAAATAGGAGCAGACGGAATAACCTGCGGGTTCGGGGTCTCCCTGAATCCATTCCGAACTCTGATCTCTTCAAAGTACTCTCTGAAATATTTAATGACTTGCTTGGTCGTCCAGCTGCAGCCCACATCGAGATAGATAGGGCCCACAGAGCCTTACGTCTGCCAAACCCAGATGACCCCAGACCTCGAGACCGTGATCTGCCGGATCCATTATTTTCATGAAGGAGGATATCCTTTTTGAAACCAAAGGGGA